>PVIC010005192.1:0-58771 GCA_004025085.1 Thryonomys swinderianus
ACAGAGCATTGCAGATCAGATGTAAATAGAGATGCTTGTGCTTTGGGGTCCAGGAAGGAAAATTCTGATGTGCTCCCATCCTTATTTTTATGTCACTAAGAAGCCTGATCATTGACAGCCAGAAGGTCAGTGGATCCATTCAACTTCTGGCCTCCCTGTCTTTACCAAAACACTGTGGCTGAGGTGAAAGTATAATAGCCTTCTCCGCCACGAACATGAACAGCACATAAAGTCCTTTTTGACAAGGAACTTGCTTCTCTTGCTGATGTTGGTTTAAGTATATTTATATTTTCATTATCTACAGTAAAAATGTAAAAGAGCATTGGATTCAAAACCAGTAGGTCTATATTATCATCTCTTCAAATCAGTTGAATCTTCTGTGCCATAAAATTAACACTGAAGAATGGCTGTATTGATAAAATGAAATCATTTATCTGGTCAGGTCGTAAATGCTAAAAATAAGCAAACAAATTGTTGATACTGAGTTTTATTTATTTGTATTTTGAAATAAATATTAGTTCAGTAAAAAGGGAAAAGAATAAAGCAATGCATCAGTGTTTCAACCATCTACATTGTTATGGCTTTTGGAAGATTTTCAACAAAAGCTATTTTTAAGAGTGTGTTGAGTAAATAATGACCCTATTTTTTGAATGAGAATGGAGGACTGAGAATATTCTATGCATATGTGTGTATTTGTGGAAATGGAATGTGTTCAGTCAGTTTGTAGCCAGGAGAAGGTGGGCACCTTCTACTTCCCCATTCCCAAGCTTAGATAGAGAGTGCTGATCATCTAAGAATAAGCTAAGAAGGAGGTAGCCAAGAGCTCAGTCCTCCTTAGATATTTATAAATGTTTGATGTTGTACATGTCAGAGAGTATTACTATATGGATAGTTGCTCAAAGTGCCATGATGTATCCCACTTTCATGGGAAGGGATGCTTCCCTTAAACTCAGCAGCCTTATGAGGGAGGCTGTAGAAAAACTTACAAAGAGAACTAGAGATTCCTCCAAGAACTCCTAAATTCCCACTTACCTGCAGTGAATAGTACATGTTTCTCATGAACCAGATATGGGCAAGGTATTCACACAGGGAAAAGTCAGCTAAACGTTTTTAAAAATCACCTCAAGTGAGTAATAAGGAAAGGTTATTGCTCCAAATAATTCGCACATATGTATGAGGTCCTAATTCCAAATCCCCAGGAAAGAGGTTTTGGTGGACCCAGTTAGAGGCATATGTCTGCTCTAGAGTCACAGTGTTGTATGGAAGGGCCGGGGTTGTATGGTCACAGTGTACAAATATGGCTGTTGAGAGCTGGAAACACTCGTACATAAAGAGCATTCTTAGGTAAAGGAATATGGCCAGAGGAGATATTCAAAATGTTATCTACTACATATAAGCTCCAAAACAATAAACAACATGCATACAAGTAGAATGTAGATCCTTTAGAAAAATATAGAAAAGAAAAAAATCCAAAGAGAAAATGTAAAAATAATAGATAACAGACCATATATACCAAATAAGTCCCTGAACATACATGATCCCCACTCCTCATTAAAAAACAAGGACTTTTACAAGAATTTATATAGAAATAAAATAAAACCCAACTATGCTATTCCCAAGATATCCTAAAACAAGTAAATAAAATAAGCCAAAGAGTTAAATACAAATACATAAAAAATATAAAAATCTAAGTACAAAATCATAATACTAAATAATGCATTACCCATGTTACAGATAGTAACAAGACATTTTCTATTGTTTCTATTGACCTAAAGATATATTAATCATGAAGATTTATGTGACAATCCCTAAAGATGTTTAAAATGGAAAGAAAGAAAACAAAAGCACATCAGTAGAAGAAATAAATACATATAGTCTTTGTCAAGGAAAAAGATAAATATTTTTAAAGATTATAAGAAATGATACTAATATAATGAATGACAGTGATTTAAAGATATGGTTTAAGTTTTAATCTTGCAAACAGAAAGTATTTTGTGGCAATGTCCATGAATAGTTTTTAGAAAATGACCTTGCTTTAACCCACAAATTAAACCTCAATTTATTTGGAAAAACACATTCTCTGCCTCCAATAAAATAAAATGAAAAATTACAGTAAGGTTTTAAATAAAAAATTTAACCAATTAGAAATTTTACAATGGTCTACTAAGTAACCCCTGGCTCAAAGAAGAAATAAAAAACTGAACATGATTATTTTGTAGAAATTAAAATGCTAATTCCAGAGGCTCCACATCAAAACTTACAGTGTTGAAGCTTTGAGCAAAGAAAATTTCATGTCCTAACACCTTTGTTAATTATAAGTAATAATGATATAAAATCATAACCCATTCTTCAAAACACAAAAATTAGGGGAAAAAAAACAAAGAAAGGCTTTAAGAATTATAGATTAATAATTAAAGAAATAATCTAACTAATCAGAAAAAAATAATGCAAAAGAACACAATAGTAGACTTAAAAGTGAGAATGCTGGGAGATAGGGCATGGATTTTTAAAAATCATACTGACTTTAATGCCAGATGTGGTGGCTCACGCCTGTAATCTCAGCACTCGGGAGGCAGAAGCAGGAGGATTGCTGAGTTCGAGGCTTGCCTGGGCACCATAGTGAGCTCAGGGCCAGCCTGAACTACAAAGCGAGACCTTATCTCAAAAAAAAAGCAAAAAAAAAAATCATACTGACTTTAAAATACATCAATATATACTTTTGATGAAGTGAAAATCACTAAAAGCAAATGCAAAGTTTATGTTGATATATTAACCTCAGACAGTTACAGGTTTCTTGAACATTTCAGTGAAAGCAAAATACAAAATGTCAAATTTTGAGAGATTTGAGAGTTTCTCTGAGGCCAAAGCTGAATCAAGCTGTGGATCACTATGAGCCAGTTTAGCAACAGGAAAGGAGAGGAACAAATGACTCACGATGAGGCCAATTAACATGACTTTTTAAAGATGTTCCATGTCACATGTTCAGTCAGAACTGAGATGGGACTTCCACACTAGCCTGATTTCGTGGTGAACGTTTCCCTGGAGGCCACTTACAAAGATGTATATAAAAATAATTCAGGGGCCAGAGATTTGGCTCAGTGGTTCCAGCGCCTGCCTCGCAAGCGCAAGGTCCCTGGTTCAATCCCCGGTAACCACATACAACAATACTGGGCGTGGTACGCCCACTGGCAATCAGTACCTCATACCACAGTTGCCGGGCTTGGTGGCTCAAGCCTGTAATCCCAGCACTGGGGAGGCAGAGGCAGGAGGATTGCTGAGTTCAAGGCTTGCCTGGGCTACATAGTGAGCTCAGGGCTAGCCTGAACTACAAAGTGAGACCCTGTCTCAAAAAAAAAAAAAAAAAAAATTCAGGTCAGACAGGGTAGATTTCCTAAGAGCAGGCAGATCAACTGGCTCCACCCCATTCCATTTGTGTTAGCGTCTATTTATTTATTTGTGTGGGGGTTTTTTGTCTCAATGGTCCTTATTGTTTAGAACAGTTTTAGTGTTATAGTAAAATGGAGACAGCAGAGACTCATTAGGTGAAGTGACGTCATAAGACATAATCTGACTTCCCCTAGGCCCGGGGCCCACCTTCCTCTTTTTTGACTTCATTTTGGACAAGCTCTTTCAAGCAAGTCAAGAATGGCCCTGGGTGGCACTACGCTATGCTATGCTGGTCATTTCGTTTTGAATTCTTGATGTAGTAAGGAAAAAGCAATGCTAAGGAAAGCAGGAAAACTTTTAGACAACAGAAAAGTCTTTACTGAACAGAGTGCATCAGTGGGGCCTCGTGTATAAACGGGCAGCCTGGGGACACGAGCAGTTGTCTAGAAGTAGAGGTTTCACATATTCTAACATCCAGATGATGGTTCCTTGGAAGGTACAAAGGGGCACTGTTAATTTCAGTGGGACAATGGCATAATCTCGTATTGTTCCCTATAAATGTATGCATCAGAAGAACCCCTGTCCAAGTCACTTTCTTGTCACTTAAAGGAGAAAAAGTTTATTTTGGTTTATGTTTCCAGTCCCTGGTCAAGAGGCTCAAACGCAGAAACAGACTGCTTGAAAGGTCGAGGGTGCAGAAAGCTCCTCGCACGGTGGTCAGGGAGCAGAGCATGAGGGGAGGAGCCAGGGGAGGAGGTAAACTTTTCCAGGCCACGCTCCAGTGACCTGCCCCTTGGGAGTAGTTCCTAGCTCTGAACGGCACACTCGGCCCTGGACTCATCCCAGCATGACTCTACTGGTGAGTGCAGCATCCTCATGACCAATCACCTTCTGGACGCTCTACCTCTCGGCATATGAGGCTTTGGGGGACACCCCAGATCCATGCTTCCCTGCTTTCTGAGGAGAACAGGCCAAGAAGCGGCTAAGCCACAGGCCTACAAAAGACCACCATGAGATGGCGGAGTCTCAAATAATTATACCAGATACCAACAAAGACATGGGGCAACTGCGAGCCTCATACACGGAGGGCGGAAGTGTGAGATGGTACAGTGAGGTAAGATAGAACAGAGACATGGAAATTATAATTTTTAAAGTATAATTTTTGTAAAAACTGTAACTTTGAGATACAAAGTTATCCAAGGTTACAGTGTCTTTTTCACTCGCGAACTTTCTTCTTTTTTTTTCCAATGGATTTTATTGATACATTTTATATATACATTAGGATCACATTCAACATTGAGAATTTGTACCTGTACATGACACATCTTGGTTCTCATTTCTTCTCATTCTCCTGCCCTCCCTACAACCCCCACCCTTATACACATAAACTTTCTTTTTTTTAATCATCACATTTTTTTCTTTCTCTTTTTTACTTTCTCCTACCTCCTTTTCCCTTTTCTTTTTAAATATTTTCTTCCTATTTCACTATACCTATCATACATTTTGGACCTCATCTACACCTTCAGTTTCTCATACTAGAGAAATGATATAGTGTTACACATCTGTGTCCTATTTATTTCACTTACAAGTATTTCTTCAAAGTACATCCATTTGCGTATAAATGACTCAAATTTATCATTCTTTATGGCTGAGTAATACTCCACTTTATAAAAAGCCACATCTTCATTATTCAACCTCTTGTTGATGGGCATATGGGCTATTTCCAAGATTTAGCTATTACAAACTGAGCTGTTATAAACATGCATGCACATATGCTACTGTGATATGAGTCGTTTATGTCCTTCATGTATATACCTAGCAGGAAAATAGCAGTGTCAAACGTGACTTCTAATCCTAGGCTTTTTTTAGAAGTCTTCACACTGATCTCCTGCAAGCAACTGTTTCCTTGATTCTGAAAGCAGAGAAAGGCCCAACAAAAAAAGAGAACTACAGACCAGTCTCCATAATGAACATAGATGCACAAATTCTCAGTAAGATCCTAGCAAACAGAATATAGAGGATTATCAAGAAGATCACACGCCCTGACCAAGCTGGCCTTTGTTTTTCTTTTAGGCTCCTCACTGCTGAACTTCTAAGAGTCTTAATGACACAGTTAAGTACACAAATTTGTCCTGTGTTTATTTCTAGTAATATAAATCCATAAATCCTGGAGACCTCCACTTTCAAAGAAACACTACTATTAATTGGATAACATCTCTCTAAACTTGAAACACATATAAACAGCTTGCATTTTAATCTGCTTGATAAAAATAGTTTTTATTTTAGCCCACTAATGGGCAGCTGGCTTTAAAGAAATAGCTGAGAAACAAGAAGTAACTGAAAAAATAAAGCCAGATATGATGGCACATGTCTCTAATCCCAGTGCTGAGGAAGGCTAAAACAGCAAAATCTCAAGTTTTCATCCTACCTGGGCAATTTAGCAAGATCTGTCTCAAAATAAAATAATACAAAGAGACCAGGAATACTAGAGTGTAGGTTAGTTATAGAACATCCCTGGGTTCTATCTCCAGTACTGGGGGGGGGGTCTAAAAATAAACATCTCAAATGAAGACCACACAAATACCCTCAACCCCAGACCATAATTCATCTTCCCTATCAGACACCTGCACTTTTTTTTTCAAATGTATACTTGTTTGATTCTGCTCCATAACTCTGCCTGAGCCTCTCACTGATACATCCTGAAGTTATCTCCTGGAAGGAGTCAAGAGTCTACCAGGGTGAGAAGAGTTCCCATCTGCTGACACTTTGGAGGTGAGAGGGTTAAGATGAGACTTGAGGACACACAAATAAGTGAAATAAATAGATCACAGATGTGTAAATACCATAGCTTTTCTTTGGTATGAGAACCTGTAGACGTAAATGAGTTCTCAAATATATGACAGATTTTGTAAAATAGGAAATAGTCAAAGGGAATGGCAGTGGGGGAGCATAATGAGGGGAAAGAATAAATATGATTCAGAAAGAAAAAGAAATAGCATGTATGTAAGGGGTGGGGTTATGGGTGGATAGGGATATGAGTAAAAATGAGAATTAACTTCTGTCATATACTGGTACAAATTCCCCAATGTTGAGTGTGATTGTGAACTGTATATAAAATGCACCAATAAAGAATTCGATTATAAAAAATCATTTAAAAAATGGGCATCTAAAGTTAACAGGAATTTTTCAGAGGAAGAAGTAGAAGCAGCAAATAAAATATGAAAAAAATATTTAACTTCACTGATCACTAAGGCACCATCTCACTACACAAAGAATGACTAGTATCAAGAAATCGACCACTAACAAATGCTGACGGGGTTACAGGGAGAAAGGAACAGTTCTCCACTGTTGACAGGAATGTAGACCGGTACAAACACTGTGGAAATCAGTGTGGAGCTTCCTCAAAACACTAAGACTGAAGGTTCCACTTGATCCTGCTATTTTTCTACTGGGCATATTCACAAAAGAATTAAAAGCATCATACCACAGCAACATATGCACTCCCGTGTTTATTGCAGGACAGTTTGTAATAGTTAAATCTTGGAAATCACCCAAAAGCCCATGATTTGGTGAGTGGATAAATAAGCTGTGGCTTTTCTATAAAATGAAACATTATGCAGCCACAAAGGAAGATAAACTTAAGACATTTATAGCTAAATAGATGGACCTTGAGACCATACTCAGAAGTGAAATAAATAGGACACAAATGTGTAAATACCACATTGTTTCTGTAATGTGAGAAACTGAAGGCGTAAATGAGGTCCAAAATGTATGATAGGTATTGTGAAATAGGAAGAAAATGCTCAAGGGGGAAGGGAACTGGGGGGAGGCCAGGGAACAACAAAGAAGGGAAAGAAAAAATTTGACTGTAAAAAGGAAAAGACATAAACAAACCTTATGTATATAGGGGGTGAAGGATTGAAGGGAGGGCAGGTAAATGGGAAAAAATAAGACTCAAGATATATCATGTATAGGTGCAAATTCTCAGTGATGAATGAATTCAATAAAAAATATAAAGATCTGTTGATAACGGTGCATGGTAACATTTAATTTTCTACTACTGAACCAATGAGACCCATCAAAGATTACCAGCCTTTGGCTTAACCTAAAACTCCTAATCTTGGTTGCCAGGAAGAACACAGTTGGATTAGTTATGACCACAAAATCAGCTATTGTTGAGTACAATTATTATGACCCAGACTTCAAGGTTTATTCACTCACTCAACAAATATTTATTCAGACCTACCCTTATGCTGAATTATTTGACTGGGGAACTCTCTGTTTAGCTCTTTCATAAGAGAAGCCTGGCTGTATCCAGGTTCACTTGTAAGACCTTCAACAGGTCATTCAACTTTTCCAGTCTTTTTTTTTTTTTGAGACAGGTTCTCGCTTTGTAGTTCAGGCTGGCCCTGAGCTCACTCTATAGCCCAAGCAAGCCTCGAATTCAACAATCCTCCTGCCTCTGCCTCCCGAGTGCTGGGATGACAGGTGTGAGCCACCACACCCGGCTTCCAGTCTTTATTTTTTAATCTAGCAGCAGAAACAATAGTCACACTTACATATCCCCAGATACAAGACTCATTTCTTCAGTTCACTAAGTTCTATTTTATGGTGCCCCTTCGCAGGAGTCTTCTCTGACTGCCCCATAAGATGACAGGTCTCCTTTCATGCTCTCACTGCAGCCAGGTCTCGCCCAACCTTTGTTTTTAAACTTGGAAACAGTACAGATTCATGGCCCACCTTCTAATCCCCTCAACAATAGGCTCCCCAACTGTCATACTTATATGATGAGACTTATATACTTTTATACTTATATACTTTATATGATGAGACTTTTACTTATACTTTTACTACTTATATGATGAGACTTATAATGCTTTTGCTTCCCAATGATAGGAAAGCAACAGTCCTTCCATAGAAACTGCACTTATGTTTTTTGAGGGATTTTTCCCTCCCAGAGAGCATGAGGTGCTTCAATATTCTTTCATGGTGCTGGAAAGCAGCAATGAGCCGCAGCCTTGTCACAAACTCAAACAACTAAGACTCTTCAGTGGGAGTCTCCTGAGCTGCGGTGCTCAGTATGTTAGATGCACAAAGCGCACTTTTGACTCGCGATATTTTGAATTTACAGTGAGTCAATCAGGGGCATTACTGTGAGTTACAGACCATCCATATCTTAACCTCTATGAGTTCACAAAGTCACCTTCTGTTTTCAGTACTAGTGTCAATGCATAGAATTATAGCTGCTATGGCAACCAGATCCAAGTAGGTACTTAATGAAGGTACATGAAATGAGATGAACATCCCAATCATGTAACATTTATCTGGCCCAAGATAGATAGATGCTCATCACACTCAACTATAAATATAGAAATAGGTTCTTCATGATACTTTCTTATGAATCATCAGGTCTTAGATGGCAGTATTCGCAGGTAGTAACCTTTACAAAAGCTGACTTGGGAGCAGTTATGGTGGTGTACGTCTGTAACTCCAGCACTGAAAGACACCAGAGAGGAGGGTAGCAAGTTTAAATCCCAGGCAGGCAGTGTAGCAGGACCCTGTATCAAAACTGTTAAAGCCGGGCTTGGTGGCTCAAGCCTGTAATCCCAGCACTCGGGAGGCAGAGGCAGGAGGATTGCTGAGTTCGAGACTTGCCCTGTCTCAAAAAAAAAAAAAAAAAATTGTTAAAAATATGAAAGGGCTAAGGGTGTAGCTCAGTGCGAAGGCCCTAAATTCAATCCCCAGTACTGCCAAAAAGGGAACTGGGGGGAACTGACAGGGAGTGATAATGCCCCTGGGACTCGTGACATTACAGAAACCTAGTCACCTTCAGATCTAAGGAGAAAGGAGAGGGTGTGTTCAGGGAACAAAGAGCAACCAAGGCAACAAAAGAAAGCTGTTCCCGGAGCTGAAGGCTCTGGAGGAGAAGTCTCGCCACAGGGGGAATAAGCAGCCCTGCTCTTCAGCCACTGGCGGAACCTAGAAGGCAGAGTGCAGGGGCTCACCGAGCAGGGACCCATCGAGGCGTTTCTAAAGGATGAGAGCAGAGCGCTGAGGTATAGGGCAGATTCGGCTCCCCTGGACCAGCTCATTGCATTTAATTTCTAATATCCAAGAAGTTGTACAAAGTGCTACCCTCCTAGGCCATTTCCCAGAAACATCTTTTTTGCCCACTTCTTTCTTTTCCTGACCCAGCGCTCCCAAAGTGTTGCTAGGCTGCGATGTGTGCCTTGGGTGAGGACTTCATTCCCCTAAGGTCCCGAGAAGGGCATGTTCATATGCATGTGCCCAGGCAATGTCCCGGTTCTGCCCTCCTGGTCTGCATCTCTGGTCATACAAAATCAAAGAGCTCTGAGCCTGGCAACTCCCTTGTTCACACCGCAGTCCAGTGTGTCTGCGTATCGTTAAGCAGCTGCTGTAGTTCCCCCCAGAGGTTGCTACATTTCAGAGCCGGGTGAGGTAATGGGGAGAGTTAGCCCAAGTTAAGCTTGTAAAAGTGCTTTGGGAATCTTTGGAATGAAAAGAGCTGTGCATACCCAAAGAGTTTGTTATTAATCACACAACGTATGCCCAGAGTTGGAGAGAAGAGCCCCACTGGGGTGGTGCCTCTCACCTAGTTAAAATGACTACTCACATGGACCAGACTCAGCTAAGACGTGAAATTCAGTAAAACAAACTTCAGACAGTGATCATTAGTGGAAAGGTTTTAGATAATTTTCCTACTTAGAAGTTGGGAATATTGACGATTTTTACATCGTTTGTACTGCAAGACGGCGTTATGGCAGTAACAGGTATGAATTAACTTCTAAGAAGCTCTTCTGAGGAGAGGCTTCTTGGGATGGTGGTGAGATAATCACAGGGGCCTTGGCATGCAAGTCTGGTCAAAGACTCAGCATCCTGCAAAGGAAATATAACCTCTCCCTCCTTCCCTTGGAATACAGCCAGGAGTGACTCAATTAAATGAGGGGACTGAGGAGCCTGAAGACAGTGGGACGGAGGAGGGGCCAGGACCTTAAGCCAGTCTTTCCCTCCTGGGGTGGGACAGGTGGTGGGCAGCTTAACCCAGCTGCTGGAGCTTGGAGGAGCTCCAGCCAGCAGGCGGGGTTTTGCATTCAAGGGAGATGGAAGAGAACAAGCCAAGAGTTGATTTCCGAGGGTCTAACGTAAAGTGTCTACATATGGAGAACACCATAACCAAGTCATGGGAGTGGCAGGTGTACGGATATCCGTCATGGAGGTCTGTCCTTGCATAAGCATAGGATGAAAACTCCAGCATTTGCCCTCTAGAAGGAAGGCTGGCAGTTGCAAATGATGAACAAAGATAACCAGGTTCAAGGAATGGCTGTGATTCCAAAATTTCTATATTGAATTTATTTGGAGAAGCAAGTGCAGACTTGAAACTGTATTTACAGTAGGACTTTACATAAGGTTTCCCACATTAAAAACAGCAAGAAGAAAAACATGTCAGAAAGGGGACTGGAGCTCTTATACACACACACACACACACACGTGCACGCACCCATGCACACACACACTCCCTTATGCACTCCTCCTCAGCCCAAACTAGCCATCAGAAGTGAAATGCAAAATTAGGGTGGACAAGCAGAAAGCAAGATCCACAACTCAGCTCAGTTGTCCCTGCCAAGCACCAGGTGGTGCCTGAAAGGCCCATACAATGAGCTCCCTCTCTGTCTGCAATTCTTTCCTAAATGGTTGTTGTTGCCCACGTGTATGGCACAAATGAGAGTCTCATAAAATCATTCTCTTTTCAGTGTTCTCAAGGCCACACATGTCCTAAGAGCACAGTGCCCGCTGGATGTGGTGGCGTGGTACACACCGATAATGCCCGCGCTCTGGGAAAGTAAAGGACAAAGATCGCAAATTCAAACCCAGCCTCGGCCACTTAGCAATATCCTGTCACAAAATTTTAAAGATGTTTAAAAGAGCTGGGATGTGACCTGAGATCTGATCTCTGACACCACAGAGAAACACCCAACAACAACAACAAAACAATGCTATGCATGTGTTGAGTGCTCAGTAACAATCTGAAATGTCACCCTTCTCATTTTACCACATGCTCAGCAACCAGTGTGTGTGTGTGTGTGTGTGTGTGTACATGTGTTATACGAAACACCAAAGCAAACAATATAACCCCCTCAGTCTCTTTATCTCACAGATCGGGCCAACTTCTTGAACAAACATGTTGGCTGAGAGCTAGGACACTGTTCCTTCGGAAGTCAGACAACACCAGCTCCCATTTTAGAGTTGGTCTATTATGTCAAAGACAGTTGGCAGAATCCTGCTCAACAGAACGCTACAGATCTGCTGTGAGTCATCTCAGGGTGGTCCCAAACCACGTACTGCTCTTGCACTGGAAGGACACCTGTAGGGCTGGAGATAGGCACAGGTGTCCAGGCCTCAGCTACGGAGATCTGACTCTGTAGGCTCAGATGGGATCCAAGCACAATAAGGAGATTCGTAGGAACTAGAGACAGAAAAGCAATCTGTCACTTCCAGGGGACAGCTACTTAGAAACGAAAGCAGTTTCTACGAGTGCAACAAATATGTAGGTTCCCCCAGGAAGCAATAAAGAGAATTCAAGTCCAGAGACCACACTTCTCCCCTGCGGTATCACATTCTATCCACACACTTGTGCAGCCTGCCACACCTTTGTGGTCTCCCTGAGCTTTTCCCCACAGTGTTTGAAATCCCAGCAGTGGGGATATGATTAATATCCACAGTCAGCTTGGCAGAGCACTCCGTAAAGACAGCCTTGAACAAGGAAGCTCTGGCCCCGTGCTGTGTTGATTTCAGGGATCTATCCTGAGTGTCAACTAAATTCATCTTGACCTTAGAACAGATGTTTCCACTTAATTTTTCAGAGCCATAGATGGTAATCAACTTACAGCAAATCTTTGTCTCCAAACGGCCACCTGGCTTCCCACAGCAAATCTCCAGGCAGAAAACTTTGAGAGAAGCAGAGAAATGGGATGCTTTATACACGCTGGCCCTTGTAGGTGCCCAGGAAGAAAAACTGATTTAGATCAGAAAGATGGCGAGATACATTCTGTAATCCAGGTCCCTAGAGGCCAGCGGAATATGTGCGTCAGGATCCCGCAGGAGATAAAGCCCAGACTCTCTGAGATAGTGCCTCTCAGACGCTGATGTGCACACCAGTCAGGCAAGGGCTTGTTAAAATGCAGATGCAGGGGCAACTGGCGGTGGGTCCTGAGGAAGTATGTAAAAGCATCCCTGACCCAAGGGCCCTGTGTTCAGCTAGCAAGGCCCTGAGCTGCCACAGTCCTCCGAGCTGAGTTCCACAGAAGAATTATCAGCTCTGAAGGGTCACTGCCCCAGAGGCCATGGGACATTAAGGCCAAGAAGGAACTTGATCCCTGTCAGGTCACCCAGGGGCCATGGCCCTCCCTTCCGCTGGGATACACAGTCCATTTCTGTCTTCTTTCTCCCTCTTGCTCTGAAGAGAGCCTCAGAGAATCCTCATGCGGATTCAGGGTGTCTTGCAATTGTGATTAAGGGAAAGTGACGTTAGGATTTCAATATATCTGTTTCTTAGGAATTCTTTTTTTTTTTTTTTTTGCTTTTTTGGAGACAGAGTCTCGCTTTGTAGTTCAGGCTGGCCCTGAGCTCACTATGGTGCCCAGGCAAGCCGCCGCGAACTCAGCAATCCTCCTGTCCCTGCCTCCCGAGTGCTGGGATTACAGGCGTGAGCCACCACGTCTGGCATTGTGGTATGCGGTGTTGATTGTTGGTGGGCGTGAGTCTCCATGCCCAGCATTATATGTGGTTACCGGGGATCGAACTCAGGTCCTTGTGCTTGCGAGGCAGGCACCGGAACCACTGAGCTAACCCTCCGGCCCTCTTAGGAATTCTTTAATTCATGCTCTTTAATCTTTAATTCATGATGAGATTGTGAAGGGCCAAGTCTGAATTCCGTAACCTGATCAGCATTATTCTTTACAGTCACAGGGCTGCTTGGATTTGAATTTGGGGGTAAGTGCGTGAGCCTTCAGCCCTGTGCTTCTGCCATATCCTGTCCTCGGATGTCCCTGTGGGGAACGGTGTGTCTTTTCGAGCTCTGGTTAGCCCTACTTCCTGTGCTTATGGACCCACATAGATCTTGAGCCTGAGGTGAAATGGCTGAGCAGTAGACCAGGCAATGTGACTAGCAGGACGGCTTGTTTATTAAAGATGCGCCCCAAGTGCTAGATCTCAATACATAGGAACACATAATAGCTTAACCACCTCTCAGAGGGCAGCGCTCTGGGCACCCACGTGGGCTTTCTCTGCCTGCTGTGACAGTCTACACTATTAGCCCCTCACTGTGCACTTGATAAACAGCCTACATGTAGCATGTATTTATTTTACTATCCTAAAGAGAGAAAACGATTCTTTGCCAAAAGCCTTTCCGGGATTTATGAATGAAGTGTAGGATCTAACAGAATCAGGCTAGTAGAAGCCACCATGTAACCCATCCCCCACTCCGCTATGGGCATGACTAATGCTTAAACCAGATTATTAAGCTTTTTCATGCTACTTTTTAATAAGCATCGAAGAATTCTATAACCTTCTTAAAGAATGTACTTATACTCAAAAGCATTCTCAGTAAGAAATTCTTCTGCCACCTGACTATTTCGTTGTGCTAGGAGTTTTAAAAGAAGAAAAGGAAATGAAGGGTCATAACGTAATGACCATGAATCCACTTTTTGTATCCCGCTTGTTCAGGCACATCTTGCATAGCATGTCCCCTGCGGTCCAGGGACAAAATGACAAAACCACTGCTCAGTACCACAAACAAACCCAGGGGAGAGACGCCAGCGATTCCTGCTACTAATAGTTTCCAGACGCCCCTGTTCAACCAATGTAAAAAAAAGAGGTGCTTTTAAAAATCCTGTATATTTATACCAAACATACAGGTTTGCACCTTCGAAGAAAAGACAGAGGCTTTTAGGTATCAACTATTATGGTTCAAAAAGATACACACTAGATTGAAAGTGGCCATCACCTCTAGAAATTGAGACCAGAAGATAGTAGAAAGGGAGGTACTTTTTTTTTAAGTTATATGCATCTTTAGTTTTTTTTTTTTCTTTTTTAGTTATCTGCTTCTTTAGGTTGTTTTTTTATTTTTAAGAGTATGATGTTTTTAATGCCTGAAAATCATGGAAAACTTAATGTGTTGGCTGGAAATCTGATATTCAATTACATGTGTTTGGGCACTTAACAGTTTACCCCAAATGTCTCTCAGCCAGGTGTTGCTTCCACCAGTCGATTCTTGTATGAATAAATTTGATAAAATTTACCTTTGTCATGTTTCCCGTTACATTATCCTACAAAACTCAATCCAAAAAATGCAAGTTTGGGTCATCCTGTATTTAAACAATTGGACCCGTAAGTGATTAATTTGGCAAGCGTTTACTGAAGGCCTGCTGTGGTTAGGCCCCAGGTTAGAGTGAGAGGATGGACATGAGCCTGCAGGAGCCTGCAGCTTGGTGGGAAGACGCATCTCAAGCCGACTTTTCTCACCCAGGGCGGCGGGTATGCAACGGAGGGGCACGAGGTGAGCATCAATCTAGCTTTAAAGAGCGAGAGAAAAATCACATCGCATTTCAAGTCACTTAGAAAAGGACTGTACATGTACCGGATGAGGTAAAGGAGGATTTTTCGGAGATGGGGCAGCTTGGAGAGCAGCCTGAGTTGGGGTCGGGGTACTTAAACCCAAAGGGACCCAGGTCCTGGGGAGCCAGCCCCTCTGCTCCCGCCCCACCCTGAGACGGGGCGCCGCTCTGCACTGAAGCAGCTGCCATCACCTGGCACATCGGGCAGCCTCAGGTCCAAGTCTGGCTTATGGTTTCCCTGCTGGTGAGATACGTCATCTCCCTGACACGGGGCCTCCTGTGTATCTGAGTAAAATGCCTGAGGATCCGTACACAGCTGGCAGGATGGTGGGATCCCGGGGCCAATGTCCCTGAAGCCCAGCACACTGCTGGCCCTGGTGCCCACGAGGCACTGCCCTTTCTTCTTTATCCCAAGTGCATCGAGTAAAAGGGTGAACGTCACACTGCCAACAGCTGCCTTCCAGAGCGCTGACTGTGTTTGCTGTCTCTGTGCCCAGGACCATAGCCTCTCTTTCCATCTGCCCAGCAAACCTCTGAAGTAAGCCCCGTATGCCCACTTTGTGGAAGGGAAAGATGAGGCTAGAAAAGATGAAAGGTCTTTCCCCAAATCCCACAGTGCCCACGGAAGCTCAGAACTCGACCAAAGCTGCAAAGTTCATGCCTCAACCCAGGATCCCTGGGATGGGCTGCTGATCCACTTCCAGAAGAGTTTTGGGCGTTGACTCTAACAAAGAATCAGCACTCGTGATCTTGGTCTCCCGAAGGACAGAGAGCACACAGGACTATTGTTCTGTGTGGGGTTTGTTTTGGTCTGGTCTGGTCCGGCTTGGTTGAACCCAGGGCTTTGTACTGAGCTAAATCTCCAGGACCCCCTTTTTTTCTTTTTAAATTTTGGGACCTAAGTTTAAGTGGTCCAGATGGAGCTCAAACTCTTGACCCTCCTGCCTCAGCCTCCCAGAAAGCTAGAACGGCAAACATGCACCGGCAGAACGGGTTTAGAGCTGCTGTGACAGAGCGCTGTTAGTCTTCACAACAGGCCTGCATTCGAACTCCAGCAAGGAGGTATGAGTCTTGTGGGGCTCACAGCTGCGGCCCTAGCAAGACAGGGCAGATTTCCACCCACGCCTTCCAAACTCCAGGGGCTCACGGTGTATGCAGCTTGACTCCAGAGAATGAGCGCGGACCCCAGACTCACTCTGACGGTGGACAGACTTAGGTGTTGCCTTTTATTTATTTTTTTTTTAATTTTTTTGCTTTTTGGAGACAGGATCTCGCTTTGTAGTTCAGGCTGGCCCTGAGCTCACTGTGGTGCCCAGGCAAGCCGCCGCGAACCCAGCAATCCTCCTGTCTCTGCCTCCCGAGTGCTGGGATTACAGGCGTGAGCCACCACGCCTGGCACTGTGGCATGCGGTGTTGGTTGTTGGTGGACGTGAGTCTCCACGCCCAGCATTATATGTGGTTACCGGGGATCGAACTCAGGTCCTTGCGCTCGCGAGGCAGTCGCCGGAACCACTGAGCTAACCCTCCGGCCCAGGTGTTGCCTTTTAAATGATAACGACCAGCAGCTCCTGCATTCCACACTGGGAACACCTCCCGGCCTCTCTGCCCAGCTTCAGCCACTGGCCAAGACAGGCGTGGCCAGCCAGGGCGCTGCCGGCCTCTGGGCCTGCTGGACCCGCCCTCAGCCCTGCACACCTCTGGCTGAGGGAGCACATAAGCACAGCGCCCCCCTCAGCACTACCCTCTGCTGTCCTCTGCTGGCCGCCCCTGCCCCTCCCCGTCAACTCTGGGGAGCCTCTCCATTTTCTCACCTCCAGAGAGAACAGAGGGAGCCACAGACTGAGGAAGACATTTTTAACCAGTTACCAGACTCCTCTGAACTCCGTCCGACTCGAGCCCCCTCGTGGCGTGCTTGGAATTCAGAGCGGAAGCTGCTGGGAGCCGGGCACGATCATTTGAACCAGAGTGCCAGGGCGTCCTAGACCCCGGGCCCGTCTGGCTGGCAGGGCTGCCATGCAGAGGCTGGGCCTGAGCCTGAGAAGTCCCCTTGTGCCCTGAGCTCTGCTCTGAGTCCCTGCCGGTGTGAGGCGGAGAGTTCAAAGGCAACTCCATACTTCCGGGACCCCAAATCCTATACACTTCTCACGGTACATCAACCCAAACATTTTATCACACACACAAAAAAAAATTATAAAGAAAGTACGGGTTGACCATTACGAATGTGATAATCCAGGATGGGAAATGCTCTAAAACGTGACATGTTTTGAGCACCAACATGACACCATCTAGAAAATTCTACGTTGGACTTCACAGGATAGGTTACGGTCAAAACACAGTGCACTAAAAATACTGCATAAAGGCCAGGCTTGGGGTATGCTCTTGTGATCCCACCACTCTGAGGAGCTGAGGCAGGAGGATCAAAAGTTCAAGCCTACCCTGGGCTTAACAAGACCCTGAGAAATTAAAACATTTAAAAGACGGCTGGAGATGTAGTTCATATGTGAAAACCCTATGTTCAATTCTCACCAATGCAAAAAAAAATGCATAGAGTATAAAATTATATTCAGGTTACATGTATATGGTATACATTGAAACAAATGAGCTTCGAAGCTTAAAATTTTTAAATCTGAACTTCAAAGCACCGCTGGCCTGACGCGTTTCGAAGAAGAGCGACTCCATAGCGGCCTAAGGTGGGATGGGAATTGCAGGGAACATGCTGTGGTGATTAGGAATAAGGACTGGAGTGCAGGACCTTGCGTTGGGAGGAAAGGATGTTAATTGGCTTTAAGTGACATCTGGGCAATTAGTGCTCGTGTTGAACTGTTCTTCATTTCCTCTGGGCCACAGATCTCCCCTCCGGAAAATGGGCCTCAAGTCTCTACCCAATAAAGACTGCCTCGCTTGTTAATTGACTTGTCTGTATCCCACACGGGCGAGGTGAGGCCTTTAAGTCTAACGCTTCCATCTTGCGAAGGAGGCTGTCAAGTGGCAGCCTCGCCGTGCCCGGGTGAGAGCGCATGCGCGCGTGCGCGTGCCTGTGAGGCGAGCGCGCTGTCTTTTCGACGAGCCTCCACCAATTCAGGCAGAACGTGGGACAGCCTGGAAATCAAATTTACATGATGGGGAGGGCTGAAGAGAGCACATCGCCTTAGAAAAAAAAACAATGAGGTCTTTGTCTAATTGCTCATTTATCACAGATTTTTATCTCAGTCTGCCAACACGTAAAAAGGAGAAGGTGGCAAGTGATTTAGCCTTGTTCCTCACCAGCTCTAACCAGCATGTGCTTCTAATGAAGTAAAGACCGCGTAACTGAAGGTTCTATCACCTCCTCTAATTGAGAAGCAATAAAAACGTCACAAACGGTGTCAATTAGCCATCAAGGGGCTGCTTTCCTATTTACCTTTTGAGACATGGAGTGGTTCTGGAAAATACTTTAGGCTGCCCAGCCCACGCGATATTTCTTTCCGAAGTGACAGGACGCAGCGGAATTCCCTGGTAGGTGTCTGGCCCTTAAACAGCTGTCGGGAGCGTGACTCAGGTTGGATCCAGACGTTCAAACACAGAATGGGGGCAAACAAGTCCAAATGCTACAAAAAGTGAGTGTTGGTTAATGATGATTTGAAAGTCAATAAAGTCATCTGATGGCAGATTTAGGGGAAGTCGTTAAGAGAGTAGAATTCAGTTGCAGAGGAGCTGCAAGCCGCTTACAGCTCTGCCAGCAGCCTGCTTCCGTAGGGTCTTCAAAAGGGCTGGGAGCGTCGCCCTAAGCGTGTGTTCTGTCCCACTCAGACTCAGAGGAGAGGGAGGGTTTTGCAACAGTAGTGTCTGTGTGACTTTTTTTTTCATTTCTGAGAATGAAATGATAGGAAGAAATCAGCTCGCTTTTTAAAAAGCCAGCCAGGGCTGGAGATTTAGCTCAGTGGTTCCGGCGCCTGCCTCGCAAGCGCAAGGCCCTGAGTTCGATCCCCGGTAACCACATATAATGCTGAGCGCGGAGACTCACGCCCACCAGCAATCGATACCACATACCACAGCGCCGGGCGTGGTGGCTCATGCCTGTTATCCCAGCACTGGGGAGGCAGAGGCAGGAGGATTGCTGAGTTCGCGGCGGCTTGCCTGGGCACCATAGTGAGCTCAGGGCCAGCCTGAACTACAAAGTGAGACCCTGTCTCAAAAAAAAAAAAAAAAAGCCAGCCAGACTTCCAGACCAAACGGATGCCACTGCAGGCCAGAGTGCTCTCAGCTGGGCTGCAGGCACTGGGGCTGGTTGTGTGGAGAGTGGCCGTGCAGGCAACCCCGTGGTTCTGGGCTGCGACTGCTATCTATGAACCCTCCTCGTGAGCACAATAGGATGTATTTGCTTAGGTGTGAATTCAGCTTTGCCTGCCCTGGAACCTGAGTCTCCCAAAGCGAAGCTATAAAAGAGAATGTTTACCTTTGCCTTCTCTCTGCCAGGATCCTCTCCTCAGGGGCCCTCTGCTCCCAGCTCATTTGTCCTCACATCTTACAGTCGTGCTCTTCAGTCTCTTAAAATGTACCCATCAATCTCACAGATCAAACACCCATCCCGGGACACCTCGTTAGTCCATGGGGTGCAGAGATGAACGAATTACGGTCTTTCTTAACACTGTCGGGGAATAAATAATATTCTTCTGAGATACCATTCCCTAAAAGATCATCCTTTATTAGATAAGGTAAGTTTATCTTGAAATTCAGAAAATGTAGCCACTCTACATATATCCATATCCTGTATCCAAAAAAATAAAAGCAACAACAGGGCAAAAAAAAAAAAAAAAAAAAACTAATACAAAATCTCACCAAAATGGAGCATCTCCTAAAACAACAAGATCCAAGGAAAGGATTAGAAAGAAAGCAACAGATAATAATGTAAATCTGTGCTGCCGGGTTTGCCATCTTAGATGTTTCTCTTGCTCAGGCCCTAAAAGTCAACTTTTGTCCGCCTTAGATCATATAAGGAAAAAATCAGAATCATGTCTTCCTCAAAAGTGTTATCTTCACTTCTAGGTAGGAATTTCACAGATTGCTATGAAATATACAGTTCCAGAAGTGGGGGGGAAAAAAGTCAAGGCAATTTTAAAAAAGCAATACATACACAGGTCCAGAGGACATTAAAAGACAACGGAATTCCACTTGACTGAGGCTCAAATACAAGCTAAACAACTACCTATTGCTTCTTTTTATCTACTGGGTTTTTATCGTTTTTTTATATTTTTTTTGGTACATCATGGCAATGCAGAGTGATTACACACTTTATGGAGAATTTGTACTTGTGCGTAATATATCTTCATTATTTCACTTTGTATCCTTCCCACCTCATGCCTCCCTGTTCTTAAGACTTCCCCTGCCATTCTGCGAAAGTTCCATTTCTATTTTTTTAATCACCTCTCTTTAAAACAAAACAAAACCAAAAAAAAAAAAAAACTTCCTTTCGTCTGCCATGGGTGAGAGCTGGTGACAGGATCGCAGCAATTCCCTGATTCCTGGAGGTGTAAACTTGCATCATTGTTTTAATGAAGTAATTTTTAAATCAGTAATCATGAAAATGTTCACAGCCTCGGGCCTGGTAATTCTTTTAAGAATCCATGCTTAGGAAATAAATAAACTGAGAAGCGTCTGAAACTCTTGAGTAGGAAATACATTCATAACCCCCCTGTCCTGTCCCTGTCGCTGCGCTGAGCTCCTCTAGCTGCCCCTCCCCCTGCCCAAATCCCACACTCTTTGCAAACGCACTGAGGGAATCCAGATGTTCTTTGGCCCCCGCGTGGTCTAACCTCGGGTCCAGCCCTTGCTCCTCTAACCTGGGGACCATTAGCAGGTCTCTGTCTGCATCTGTGTTACTTAGTCCTCGCATCGCCCCTCTTCCATTTAGGCTGAGGCACGTTTGCTTTTTTCTCAGTTCACTCCCGTCTCTCAGAAGTTCAGGGAGACTTTCTCAGCCTTCCTGGCGCGATGTTTTCCCTCTTGGTTTTGTATCTATCGCTCATTTTAACCGGGATCTGGAAGGAGAGGAATTAGACACTTGTGCTGATAGCACTGTCCTGGGCTTTTTTTTTTTTTTTTCTTTTCCTAAAGCAGAGACCCAGAGACAGAGAAAAGCAAGGAAGGAAGAGAGAGAGAGAAGCGGAGGGTGAAAAGAAAGATCCATTTGCGTAGCCTGCTTTGTAATTACAGACAACTCCTCCTAAGTTCATTGATGTATGTGAATTATTTTAAGCACTCTGCCGTTGCCTAAACAATAGTGAAAAGTGATTTGGTGGCAAAGCATTAGGAACAGAAAAAGAACAGCAGTAGAGCAGCAGTTTCTTATGGAAGAGTCAACTAGGTGGAATAACGATAGTTGAGAGAGTGGGGTGGGCTGGCGGGGTAGGCCTCCTAAAATCGAGTCAAGATCACGATCATCCAGAGAAGCCACAAAGTAAGTGAAATCCATCAGAAAGTAGAAAGAAGGGTGGGAGAATCTAATTTTGTCCTCCCTGTTTGCATACAAATCCAGAAGTGACAACGGCCTCCTTTGCAGCCCCTGAGTCCCCCTGCTCTCCCTGATAGATGACATTGAGACGTTTGTCAACACAAAATCCCCCTCTTCGTGGAGTTTTTAATTGAGTGGGTTGTTTAGAAGAGAATCTTGGAGAGACAAATGCCTTCCAAGGAATGTACCGATTTGACAGGACACAACCACAGTCTTTCAGTGGCCGAACCAACATCTACAACACCCTTCAGAGCACTGCACAAAACAGTTGTAGTGTTCACCTTCATCTCCATCTGAAGTCTGGATATCTCTTCGTTTGCACGTTCACTGTGCTACATGCTTTAAACCAAGATGGTCTTGATCTAATATGGCACATCCAACTAAAGACACCCATGCAGAAATGAAAAATCTAGGTTTTGCCGGGCGTGGTGGCTCACGCCTGTAATCCCAGCACTCGGGAGGCAGAGACAGGAGGATTGCTGAGTTGAGGCTTGCCTGGGCTACATAGTGAGCTCAGGGCCAGCATGAACTACAAAAGCAAGACCCTGTCTCAAAAAAAAAAAATGAAAAAAAATCTAGGTTTTATTTTGCAGTTATTTTCAAGTCACTGTCCACCTTCACAAAATTGCCATTCAATTCCAGAAAATTTCTGTCATGACATTAATGGGATGTGTGTGTGTGTGTGTGTGTGTGTGTGTGTAACAAATATTCCTTAAAATCAGGGTGATTATAACAGTGAAATGCTAAGGAGAAGAAAAAAAAACTGATCAAGAAAATTTTGATGGTGTTTAACAGCTGTTCCACAAATGCATATCTGTTGTAATATTGAGACCACAATTAAATGTGATTTTAATAATCATTTGGTATTTAAATAATACACGATGATTGTCATGTGGAATTTTAATTAAATGCACATTTTCTTCTAAAATATGAAGTGTTAACACTGTGAAAAGACCTTTTTCTCCTAAGAACATTTTTTAAAAAGTAATGTTCCCAGTGATTCAGTAAAGAAAAAAAATTCTTCTGCAATATTATTTACCCTTCCACGGTAATCCAGCAT
This sequence comes from Thryonomys swinderianus, assembly GCA_004025085.1. Taxonomy (NCBI): domain Eukaryota; kingdom Metazoa; phylum Chordata; class Mammalia; order Rodentia; family Thryonomyidae; genus Thryonomys; species Thryonomys swinderianus. Next base: position 22,571 of record PVIC010005192.1, read on the forward strand.
TTGATGAGTCTTGAGGGAATGAAAGGCAAGAATTTTAACTAAGTGAGTGTTCTCATAATCTCCTAATGAGGATAATGAAAGCAGCTCACAGAAGGATGTGTTTAAGATAAAACACACTTCGAGTAAACAGCACATAAGAAGCAGAAGTTACTCCCATCCTCTCTTGTTTGGGGCATTTCCTGCATGCCACGTTGGTGGAGCAGCACTTACATTCCATCTTTTTTACCTTTGTTCTGGTTTTCTTTAGGAAACTTTATATCTCATGCTTTCCACCTCCCCGCCCCCAGCGCTCAAAAGCGAGGCACTTGGATCTAACATAAAAGCAAGTTTGTAAATATAGAATAACTGTTCAACTCACCATCCACCCTTTCCCCAGTTTCCGGAACATTTCAGTGTTGCGTGGTCACAGAATTTGCATTTAAAAGATTTTTTTTACTTTCCATACTTTTCTATGATTATTTTTACAGTATCATTTTTCTGATGTTTCTCTTTTTTAAACCTCTACTGGCTGACTGACCACCTATTCTTATGTCTGCCCTCAAAATATCTGCTTCAAGTGATACTGGCTACAGCAGACCCAGGATCTAAAACCAGCATTCATAAACTGAAAACCTGATAAAGTCGATGATGTTTCAACAATAAAAAATAAATAAATGTACAACTCTTCCCTTTTAGCCAACAGCAGAGATTCCAGACTTTTCTTTTAGTCTGTATGTTTACTTTTCATGTCCTTGAGTGTCTCAGGACCCCTCGTTAACCTACATTGACCATATTTCAGCGCAGTTCAGGGTGAAAGACAGTTTGTCACACAAGGAGTGAGTCTGGCACAACTTCTGGGTAGTTCTTACAACAAAGGTTGGCAAAAGAAGAGAAAACCGCTGAGTACCTAGTCATTTTTGGAAATACTAACTAGTTTCTCTAAAATATATTTAAGTTTTAAAACCCACCAAGAGGTCACCTTATTTTCTAATATTTCTGCTCATCTTTTCTAGCAATGAAAGCAGTATAGTTTATTATAAGAGTTGGAGAAACTACACAAAGTTTGGTTGATATTATGGTTCAAACCTAAAAGTCTACCAAAAGTCTTATGTATTCAGAAGTAGGGCTTTTAGGAAGTGATTGGATCCCAGGGATGCTATACTCATCAGTGGACTGTTCCATTGATAAGTTCATAATGGATTGTGCTATCGCAGGCAGGAACTGGTTAAAGGAGGTGTGGGAAGGTGCCTTGTCTCTGGTCACTCTTTGTTTCCTGGCTCCTGCAGGCTGAGTAGCTTTCTTTGCCACCCCTCCCACCATGCTCTTTCTGCCCTCCAACCACAGTCTGAAACCGAGCCAAAGTAAACTTATCCTCCTTTAAATTGAGTGTCAAGTATTTTTGTCCCAGTAGGGGAAAGTACTATGGAAGGAGCTCACTGGGTTTCTAATATGTCTGATCATCTTCACAACTGAAAGACAGAACATTTTATTATAAGGGGTGGAGAAATTATATAAATTCTGATATAGTTTACAGCCATCAAGTTTTAACCCTTGTCTTAGTTACTTCAACACTGGGTCACAATAACCAATGCCCACAACTCCAACAGAGAAAGGTTTATGTGGACTCATAGTTTGTGGAGGTTTTAGTCCATAGTCAGCTGGCTCCAAGGCGGGACAACATAGCAGAAGGACTTGGCAGAACAGACACAGCTCGTGGCATGGCAGTAAGAAGCAGAAAACAAGATGGAGGGAAAAGGAGGAATATACACCCTTCCAGGCCATGCCCCAGTGACCAACCGCCTCTGACCAGGCTTCACCTGCCAATATCACATTTAGCTATAAACCACATCCCCAGAGTGTATCACCAATGAGCCCAATAAATCTTTGGAGGACATCTAGATATAAACTATATAACAATCCTTTTAGGTAGAGAGTATATAAGTTAAATAGAAGATGCCAGAACTAACACCTGATAGCAAATAGTATGAGGATTGTACTATCATTGGGAACCATAGAGGCTCACCATAATGGTCTACTTTCATCAGGCCCAAAAGCAACAGGATTGAAAGATCATGGATTTGCTGCCAAAAGAGTGGGCCAGAATAACCTTTTTCTCTTATAGGCTGTTATCTCAGGTATCTGTTACAGTAACAGAAGGCTGACAAGTGCATATGGTGTAGATGATCTCAGTAAGACACTTAATTAGAAGTGTGAATAACTACTGAGTCTCTCCCCTCTGTTTCAGAGGAAAGAAAGAATCATAACAGGAGGGACAGGCAACAGTCAGCCTGGGCTGGCCAGGAGGAGAATCCCTATATAAAGAGTGTTGTTTCCTGTGATGTACACCGAGCTGACTAGAAGCTGATGTTTGTGCAAAAGAGAAGGATTTTCAATTCAGACACCAAACACCAGGGCCAAAGCAGACATCACAGAAGTGAGTTTGAACCAAGGACAAAAAGGTCCCAGAGGAAACATGATGGAACCCCGTGTCAAGGCTCTCAAGACCGTCAGGTTTCTTAGTGGCACCCTTTGGTCTACCCCCAATGGTTGCAGGGGCCAAGGTCTGAGATGAGATGTGGAGAGCAGGATTTGAGATGTAGGATCTGTAGCAAAAGGTTGGGGTAAGGTGATATCTCTGCAACCTGGAAGGAGTATAGATCCATATTGGGACAGGCACAGACAGTGCACAGAAGAAAGTAAAGTGAGGAAAAAAAGTGAAACATACCCCCTATATATTCTCTATGGCCTAAGTGAGAAAATATACTTATAAAAAAGAACTAAAATGTGCAGATTGAAATCTATGATGCCTTCCTTTCTAACCCACTATCAACATTGCAAGTAGACTAGAGGGCTTATTGTACAACAACATTTTCACATTCTTTTCAACATAACCATCAAAATTACAAACAATTGATAAGCGTTAGCCCCTAAGTTAAATCAGTTGTCCACCTTGGTTTCATTCTGTTCTGTCACCTGCAGGGAGGAAAATAACCCTTGTACTTTCACTACCTCTAATTCACAAGAGCCAAGAGTTTCATTTCAGGAATCTTGTGAGATAGTTGTTAAATGTAGACACAATGAAGGATCAACTATGTAAACTTACCATTAAACAAGTTATATTTAAAATAAGTAAGTTCTCAAAACTCATCTCTTCCTATTTTACTGTTACTTGTGATCTGTGAGGCTATTTGCACGAGTTAGTGGAAGGTCAGTGTATGGTGCCCTAGTGTTTCCCCACACTCCACACTCAGTGCCAACACTAACGTTTTGAAATTAACCACGGTGTCAGTACAGTGAAATTACCAAGCGCTAGACACCAGGTCTTTTTCCTCACCAGGTGAGATAGTTTTGAACATTTTCCAGCCCACCAGGCGCGACAAGGCCTGAAAGGTGTGCAGAAATTGAAGAAGTGGAAGCCAGACTCGGAAAAAAAAGTGTCATGCAGGTGGGAGAATCCCCTGAGACTTTATGTGACATCGGCATTTATGCACTACCTCCACATGCTCTCCATGGGCAGATCAACAGCATTTACAGGGTCAGTGAAAGGGTAAACAGCCAGTGCTTCTGAAAGCACCATTAATCTTACCGAGTGAAAAAGTGCATCTCAAATGATGGATCTTTCTGGAAACTGTCATGGAGAACCCTTGAGGTGATTCTCACTGGAGAAATGAACGCAGTGCAGGTGGCCAGGAAAGGAAAGGAAATTAATATAAATCAACATGAAGGAACCACAAAGAAAAAAGAGAAATGGAGACCTATCAATGGGATAAAAAAAAATAGAAATTCTCAAAAAACAAGTATTATGGAACAAACACTAATTCCAGGGGAAAGATCAAACCCAGGGCATAATTTTTAAATGTGTTCCTTAGACGATTTGGAATCAGGTCAGAATCTAATATAAGGGCCCAGCTAAGAGACAATCAGGCTTCCCACCCACACTAGGGTAGCTCTTTTTTTTTTAATTCCTCATTGAACTTCCTAGAGGGATTTCATTCAAGGAAGGGCTTCCTCTGTGGGGAAAAAAAAAAAAAAAAAAAAAAAAAGCGGGGCAGTGGGGAGAGATTGGAAAAAAGACAAGATTCTCTTTTGAAATTAATATGAATCTCTAAACAAAACTATTCTATGGAAATGCTAGCTAGCATTGTTATTGCAAAAAGCCCCTTTAGAAACAGTAACTCTAAATTCTCTTTAGAGAATATTGGGAGGTGGTAAGAATGGATATGAGAAAAAAAGAATATTATTTTAAAAGCCCATAAACAATCATGAACATGTTTGCGCTTGAACATATGCTGTTTTTTTCTGGTTATATAGTTTGAAATTTAATTTCTGGATTATATAATAACTGCATATTTACCATTTTGTGGAACAATTAAACGACTGTATGGCAGTTAAGACATTTTACTTCTTATCAGCAGTATAGGAGGGTTTTGGATATTCTACAGCGATGTCACTTCTTATGACTGCCCATTTTTAAACTTATAACTATCCTAGTGAATATGAAGGAGTATTTCACTGTGGCTTTGACACTTTTTGTTTTGTTTTGTTTTGTTTTGTTTTGTTTTTGAGACAGGATCTCGCTTTGTAGTTTAGGCTGGCTCTGAGCTCACTATGTAGCCCAGGCAAGCCTCGAACTCAGCAATCCTCCTGTCTCTGCCTCCCGAGTGCTGGGATTACAGGCGTGAGCCACCACGCTCGGCACTGTGGTATGTGGTATTGATTGCTGGTGGGCGTGAGTCTCCACACCCAGCATTGTATGTGGTTACCGGGGGATCAAACTCAGGACCTTGCGCTTGCGAGGCAGGTGCTAACCTTCTGGCCTGGCTTTGACACTTTTTAACGTCACTAATTACTGAAGATACTGATCACATTTCCATGTCCTAACTGCTCAGTGATTATCTTCTAGGAAGAGGTTTTATTCAAATCTTTTTTTTTTAATTTTTAAATTGAGTTATTTGCCTATTTGAGTTATTTACCCTAGTTTATTATCAGATACATAATTTTCCATTTTATAGGTTGTCTTTGCACTTCCTGAGCAGTATTCTTCGGATAATAAACATTTTAAGTCTTGATAAAATTCTTTTTTCTTTGGTTGTGTATGCTTTCAGAATCAGATACAAAATAAATTATCCAAAGTCACAAAGATTGGTGCTTATGTTTTTTTTAAAGAGTTTTACACTTTCTATTAATATATTTAGGTCTCTGGTCTATTATGAGTCCATTTCTGCACATGGTGTGTAGCCTGAGTTCAATCTCTACTTACGTGATGATTCATTCTCCCAGTGCTGTGTTGAAAGTCTGTTATTCTCCCCCATTGAGTTGCTCAGAACCCTTGATGAAAGTCAATTAACCATAAATATAAAGGCTTTTCCTTTCTTAACCCTATTCCTTTGATCTTTCTCTTCTTATGCTAGTGCCACATTATCTTCCAACAAAGAGGACCACTAAAGTTTCATGAAAAGTGTCAGTCCCTCAACTACATTCTTTATGAACAGCTATTTTGGCTATTCTGAATTGTTTTCATCAACTTTTGCAAAAATACAAATAAAAAGACACCTGGTATTTTTTGTAAGAATTCCATAGTTTTTGTAGCTAAACTTGATCAGCACTGCTATCTTAATAATATTAAGTCTTCTAAAGCATAAATACAGCATGAATTTCATTGCCTTTTGTTTGTTTCATTAATGCCTTGTATTTTACAGTGCAAATGATATGCATTTCTTTTAAAATTTAATTTTAAATATTTCATTCTTATGATGTTTTAAATGGATTTTTAAAACTCTATTTTAACTTCTCTATTAATCATTCATTAACGTGCTTTTGTTTTGATATATAAATCTTGTACCTTGCAACACTGCTAAACTTATTAGTCCTAGTCATTTTTCCGGATTCCTTAGTATTTCATTTACAAAAGATCACATCATCTGAAATCACTATTTCCTTTCCAGTATGAACGTCTTTTTCCCCTTGCCTAACTGCTGTCAACAGTAGCTTCTGCACAATATTGAGTTTAATATTAACAACATCCTTGTCATCGCCTTCATTTTGAAGAATAACCTCACTGGTTATAGAATTTATAATTAGCACTCATCTTTTTAAAGTAATTTAGATGTATCATCCCCACTTTCTGACCTCCATGATTTCCAAAAAGAAATCAAATATTTATCTTACTGGGGACTCCTTTGTACTTGATGATTTCAAGATTCTCTGTCTCTGGCTTGTGACTGTACGAGGTATTTAGTTGTGAATCTCTGATTTTTTTCCCCCCTACTTGGAGTTCATTGAGTTTCTTGGATCCACGAATGTTTTATCAAATTTAGTAAACTGTTGGCTGTTATTTCTTCAGCTATTCTTTTGGGTATTTTCCTTCTATCTTTTTTTTGGGGGGGTTCCACATTGTGCATAGATCAGCACTCTATGTCCATTTCTTCATTCTCCTTTTCTTTCTGTATTTCAAACTGGGTGATATTTGGTCTGTCCTCAAATGTGGGAATTATTGTGTCTTAGTATTCAAATGTCACTGGACCTCTTTTGTAAACTTCAATTTCCGTTATCTTATTTTTCAACTTCAGATTTCCTTTCTTGTTATTTATATCTTTTTATTCCTATCCTGCATTTGAAGAGACAGAATTCTTATATGTTTTGAGGGCCTGGAAGCTTGGTTGTTTGGGGTTGTATTTGGTATTAAACACAAGGCATTCACACTGAGCCATGTTCCCTGTCTTTTTTAAAAAAATTACTTATTTTAAGGTGAGGTTTTAGTAAGTTACTAAGTTGCTCAAGCTGGGCTTGAACTTGAGATCTTCCTGCTTCAGCCTCCCAGAATACTGGGATTACAGATATGCATTACCACAACTAGTTTCCTTTATTTCTTCAAACATGGTTTACTTTTGTCTTTCTTTAAAACAGATAACAAAATTTGTCTACTAAGTTCAGTGTTTGGTGTTTCTCAGGGACTGTCTCAAATGGTTGATTTCCTGTACCTTTATCCTTCCATGCTACATATTTTTATTTGAAAATTGGACACTTAAAAAAAATGGCAACTCCAGAAATCACCTTCTTCTCTCTCCAGTTTGTTGCTCTTGCTATTTACTGGTTTTTCCCTGTATTTGTATATGTGAGAGGCAGACAGACAGATAGAGACTGAGACTTCTTTGAAGTAATTCTGTAAATTTTTATTCTTTATCATCTATGACACCAAAATACCTGCCTGGTTACTTTACAGATAAATTAATGAGAAGGACACAATCTCCTTCAATACCTGGAAAAAATCTTTCTGCCAGACTTTGCTAAGGTGCTCTGTGTGCCTTCTGGGAATGCCTTTGGTATTAGCCAGGCAGTTTAGAATTGTTCCTACACTTTCTGTTTGGGCAGGACCTCAAGTTGAGCCAGACAGGAGAGCTCAGGACCCTCTTGGTAACTCTCTGAGTATGATTAAAGCCCTACTGCTGCATGTAGCTTTCTAAATTCCCATGAATTTGTCAGAGTATTTCAATCTTTGTAAATGTCATTACCCAGGTTTTTCTTTTGAGTTTTCCGGTTAACCTGCTATTTGCCACAAGTGTCTTCACTTAAGCAACTCTGATGTTAAAAAAAAATTCTGCTAATCAGTTTTAACAAATCTCCAACAGAGAAAATTGTTGAAATGGGTGATTTCTGAGTTGGGTCAAATGAAAACAAGCCTTGCATTGTGAGGTTTTCTGAGAACAAACTATATTAGTCAGCTTCATGTTGCTGTAGCAAACTACCTGGCACAGGCTACTCATAAAGTAAAAGGAGGTTTATTTTGGCCAATGGATCTGGAGGTTTGAGACTAAAATCAGGAAGCACTATTTGTTTGAGTCTGTGGTGAAGGTGGTAATTGTGACAAGGGTGTGAATTAGAGCAACTTAACATCAAGAGCCAGGCATCAGAGAGAAATGAGAGGGCAGTCTCACGGCCTCTGTCCAGGAAATACCCCCAGTAATCAAAGAAACCTCTTCCTAGGCCCCGCCTGTTAGATGGATATAGGACCTATCTGAGTAACACCATTTAAGACAAAAACACCTGGGCTTTTGGGAGACATTTAATCAAACCATAGCAGAGTCATATTGATCAGATAATGTCCTCTGAGAATCAGTTTTTGAAACGTCTCCAACTCCTTTCTGGTCACTCCAGTATCTGGTAGACTGCTGATTTTCCAATGTCCTGAAGAAAAGTTAATTTTAATAATTTCTGCCAAAGTTCTCATAATTTTGTATAAAAAAATGATTTTCAGAGGTCCTCATTCTGTCATTTTTATTACCTTTTAAAAATCATTCTTAAATAATGCAATTCTAATATTTAGGTTTTCATTATATACATCACACTATCATGTTTGTCTAACAACTGACCCAGTTGTTAAAGATTTAAAATGGATTTAAATGACTGTAAATGGAGTTCATATTGGTAAGTGCTTCTGTGATCTCCTTGAAAAGAGACCAGAATTATTCAGAGAGCAAAACTCCAAAACTAGAAAATGAATCTAATCTATTATACCTTGTTAAATATTTTGTCAGATAAATGATAAATTAAAAAATACAAGTATAAAATAACTATGATATATAGAATATCTTATCATCTAATCTCAAAATTAATTTATTATTAGAAAATTATAAATAATACAGTTTCTTAAAAGAAGGTAGATTCTGATCATGAAGGTTATTGTGCACTTTCTAAAATAAATTTAATTCAGATTATTTAACTTGACACATCTAAAGTACAGGATCTGGTGGGCTTTGTGACTGTATTCCTTTTTGTAATTATATGTGTAGATATAGAGATGTCACTTAAAATTTGATCCTTATTTTAATGAAGTTTTTCATCTGATGACACCAATACCACTGATCTGGCACTTTATGCACATAAAACTTCTCTAAAAGGGTTTGAGCTTCATCCCATAAAAGCGTATTTCACCTTTTTTCCTATGCTGATGCTATGGTAAGATTCACTTGTGAAACAGAATTTTATTTTTTAACTGATTTTATTGGTGTATTTTATATATACATTATGATCACATTCAACATGAAGGTCCTTACCTGTACATGACACATCTTAATTCTCATTTTTTCCCATTCCCCTGCCCTCTCTACCACTCCCTGCCCCCTATGTACATAAGCTTTGTTTCCTTTTTTTGTGTGAAATAATAATTTTAACATAGTCAGTGATTTTAAAAAAATCTGATAAGACAGAGTATTCCAACTTTCTTTCACAAGGTATATTAGCACCCTGCGATCTTCTTACCTAGAAAAGCCTTCACCTTTCAATCTTTCCAAGGCTGGACTTTCTCCTTCCTATGGAGGTTTAGAATCAGCAGGGCTCAGGCATGGGCACTGACGCAAATGACTTACCCTGGGAGAAGAAAAGTCGTAGGAACCCCTTCTCCCTCAGGCCAAGCCTTGCCCACACCTGTATTCACATTAACTCACTCATTCTTTGCAAATAAGCAGTGTAGGTTGGCATGGATTATCTTCTTTCTAAACAGGAACTCTATTGTTAACATAAAACTACGAGTTCAGTAAATGGTGGGTGCAAAATGAAAACCAGGAACTTCTGACATCATACTATCTTGCCACCACACATATTTAATCATTAACCTACAGAAGGCCATGAAAAAAAGGAAGGGACATCTCCTCTGAAGGCCTCACCATGCCAAATACTAGTCAGCATTGTTGCGTTCCGTTTCACTTTCTCTTTCCAAAAATACGGTGAGAAATCAGAAATATGGAGAGGAGTGAATTTGATCAAGTCATGCTTTTAGAAAATGCCTGGCGTGGGAATGATGATCAACCAGCACTTATTCGTAAAGAGATGAAAGTCGGAGAAACTGGTACTGACTCAGACATGTTGGCCGGAATACATCTGCCCTCGTGGGTGACACAAAGGAACAGAGCCCATGACAGCTGACTCCTCATTGGCAGCTTTTTTGTCTCTGAAAGAACCAGACCCTGAAAGAATCTGATCCTTGCTTTGATAGGCAAAGAGGATAAGCAAAGGAAGGATACTGCCATAGCCAGAGAAAGAAACCAGGATAAGAGCCTGAAAAGCCCTAGAAGACAGAGACAGGGCATGTGGCAGGTAAAGATCATGCTTTCCCCCTACCTCGAGAGCCTCCACTCTCTCGTGAACCCTAAATTCCAGTGATAATTTCAGCGTGCTCTCTTCTGTATTGATGATCTGAAAAGATTAACGCTTCCAGTAAATGTGAGAAGAGAACTTCAAAGAGTCATCTCACAACTCTTGGATCAAATGAATTTTATTTTATTGGCCCTAAGAGGCCTGAAAAGTAAGTGAAAAGGCATAATATTTTATAGGATTCTTCCTTGTTGGGCTACCTTTTAATTGCTGAGAAGGGAAACGAATAACACTCCTGACTGTATAATTAAAGTGTACCCAAAAACAATGTTCTGTTGTGTTGGAGGAGCCTTAATGAACGAGGTAAAGTCGACCCAGAAGGGCATTTCCGAAGATGTTTCGGTACTTACCAGTTACCTGCCCCAGCCCCTCTCCTAACCACCAGAACACAAACGGTGACCGACAAGACGCTTACTAGATTTACCTATGAGATCACTCTGGAGGAAAATGTTAGACTTTAAAACAATTGCTTTTGGAGAAATAGTGATTGTTCAATAAGCAAAAATGTAGAGCAGGATAATGAATACAAAATAGGATGGGGGGAAAAAGCAACAGAGGATCACAGACAAAGCCATTTGGGGCTGGGCCCTACCTGCCTCTCTATCCTGCTTTATGCACCGTGGCATTTACTTCACCCATCCCCCATGGTTCTCCCAACCAGTCTGAGCAGTTATAGAGCACTTCCTCCATACATGAAGTTTCCCTCTGGAACGTGTGTATTTGATTTTCTCCAATTGATCTACTCTAGTTTGTGCTTCCTTCTTCCTACCAAGGAGTCTGTAGCTCGCTAAACTTTGAAAAACACCGCCTTCATCCTATTTCATGTCTTTGCAGAGGAAAGGCTCCATTTTTTTCAGCTTCTTTGCTCGCACTTTATTGCAGTTCTCATTAGAGCCTCACCTAATAGCTCCTCCCCATAAATCCTGCCAAATCAGCCCTGTGCATTTGCTGTAGCCTCCACATCTCGGAAGACACAAGACATTCATGGTCCCACGAGTATGTTCCCTCTGCCCTCCAGTCTTCATCTCACAGATTTCTTCCTTACTGCAGTGCTCAGGCACAAAATCAACCCCATCAGCTCTTCTATTGGCTCTTTCCAGGGATTGTGTCAACTTTCTGTGACTTAAGAAACTCAAGACCCTGTCACTCTGAGCCCATTTTTCTGTGTATAAAAATGAATTGCGGGCCGGAGATTTAGCTCAGTGGTTCCGGCGCCTGCCTCGCAAGTGCAAGTTCCTGAGTTAGATCCCGGTAACCACATACCACCCACCAGCAATCAACACCACATACCACAGTGCTGGGCGTGGTGGCTGACGCCTATAATCCCAGCACTCGGGAGGCAGAGACAGGAGGATTGCTGAGTTCCAGGCTTGCCTGGGCTACATAGTGAGCTCAGGGCCAGCGTGAACTACAAAGCGAGACCCTGTCTCAAAAAAAAAAAAAAAAAAAGAATTGAATAAATAAATAAATATGAATTGATTGTTAAAATAACTTATAAAGTACTTGTGCACTAATGACGCCATTTTGGTAATTTATAACTATGCTTGGAATGTTTGTGGTTACTTGCTATTCTGGGCTATAATGGTCTGCTTCTTCTTACTACATTTTTATAAGTAGTTTTATGTCTTAGCCCATGTTGGTAAGTTACTTTAAAAGTAAAGCATTAAAATGTATAATAAAGTCCAGAACTAGGAACTATATCCAGAACCTAAGCTGTGCTGTATACCAAATGGTAAAGAAGTCAAAGGGTATGACACATAAAATGTAGCCAGAGCTGAGCCCACAAGTACCGGTCAGGGTGTTAGGACTGCAATACTTGTTATAGTACTGCATCCTCCTTAAGTTCATTCCTCAAACTCCTAACCCCCAGCACTTCATCATGTGACTGTATTTGGAGACATGGCATTTAAGATTATTAAACTAACATGAGTTCTTTAAGAGGACTGCTAATCCAAATGACTGGTATTCTCAAAAGAAGAAGAGTTTAAGTCACTAAGGGACACAGTACAAAGACCACGTGAAGACACAGATAGGTAACAACCAACTATAAACCAAAGAAGGCCTTATCCCAAACCAACCCTGCTTGACACCTTGATCTCTGATTTGTAGCCACCAGACTTGCGAAAATAAATTTCTGTTGTTTAAACCACTCAGTCTGTGGAATTCTGTTGTAAAGACCTTAGCAAACCAATAAAAAGTTTTTCTCTCGCTTCCAGTCCAAAGTCAGTTGACAGACTGAAGCAATATGCAGCCGTTTCAAGAGGAAAGTTCTTTGTGACAGAGCTGAGTGAAAACCATGGCTTTGTTTCTGTGGCTCAATGGGCTTGCTAAAATCCCCTTTCTAAACTCCGCAGACCTGCCTTTTCAGACCCTAGTGCGAGCAGATAACCTTAGGCCATGGAAATCAGGTCCCTTCTTATACTGCAGAATAGAGAGGAGAATGTAAGCCTCTTACAAACAGGAAGATCTAAAAGAGAAAGAAAAATGCTGGGCTCATTTCCTTCTAGAAAATGTATCATCAGTTTAAGGACTGAGAGGGATGGAGAGAGGCCAGGGGTATTACCAGAGAAGTTCCAAGTTCCAAGTAATAAAGTGAATAGCGTAGAGAGGTGAAGCATGGGACAGACATTTGGGACAGGTAATTTGGAATGACAAATCCAGTTCACATTTTCCCATCCACAGTGCCAAAAAACGGGACGGTGATGTTTTCCTCAGAATAAAAATGGAAATTCCTCCTTCAAAGAGGGTGCCCACTGTGCCCTTGGAAGATTAGGATTCTTAAATGTTAGAGAAATAATGGTGTTTATTTATAATACAGTGTTAATATATATAGTTTTATTTATAATATAGTGTTAATACACTTTATTAATAGACTGAAGGACAAAGACTGTATGGTCATCTCAATAGATGCAGAAAAACATTTGACAAAATCCAACACCCATTAATGATTAAAACCCTACAAAAAATTGGAATAGATGAACTTTATCTCAATCTAATAAAAGCTTTTTATGAGAAACCAAGAGCCAGCATCATTATAAATGGTTAAAAACTGAAATCTCTCATAGTAAGATCAGAAACAAGACAAGGATGTCCACTGTCACCACTTCTATTTAATGCAGTTTTGCAAACATTAGTCACAACAATTAGACAAGAGGAAAAAAATAAAAGAAATAAGGATAGGAAAGCAAGAAGTTAAACTGTCATTATTTGCTGAAGACATGATACTCCATATAGAAGATCCTAAAAACTCAACCTAAGGTCTCCAAGAATTAATTGGCACATTTTGTAACATAGCCAGATACAAGGTTGATGCTCAAATATTAATAGCCTCTTTATACATAAATAACAGACTCATTGAGAGAAAAATTGGAGCATCAATCCCTTTCATAATAGCATCCAAAAAAGCGAAAAATTTAGGAATCAATCTAACGAAGGAGATGAAAGACCTCTTCTCTGCAAACTATGAAATTATGAAAAAGGAGATTGAAAAGGCTATGAGAAAACAGAAAGAGATCCCTTGTTCCTGGGTAGGAAGAAGTAATATTGCCAAAATTGCTATACTCCCACAACTATTGTATAGATTTAATGCATTCCCAATTGAAATCCCAACAGTGTATTTCATGGATCTAGAGAAAATCATCCAAAAATTCATCTAGAACCACAAGAGACCTAGAATACCAAAAGCAATTCTAGGCAACAAGAACATGGTAGGGTGTATCACAATCCCCAATTTGAAACTATACTGCAAAGCCACTGTGATAAAAACTGCATGGTACTGGCAAAATAAGATCTAAAATCAAATTCAGATACACTATGCCACCTCATTTTTTTTAATTGAATTCTTTATTGGTACAATTTATATACATCTCAAATGCCACCTCATTTTTGACAAAGGCACCAAATGCCCTCAATGGAGGAATGATAGCCTCTTTAATAAATGGTGCTGGAAAAACTGAGCTTTAATCTGCCAGAGACTAAAGCTAGACTTATCTCTTTCTCCATCTACTAAAGTAAAATAAAAGTAGATTAGAGACCGAAATATTAAAACAGAAATGGTAAACCTTCTGCAAAACAGGTTAGGAAGAACTCTTGGAGACAGTGGCTTAAGGAAAGACTTTAGAAACAAAACCTCTATACCATGAGAACTAGCAGAAAGAATCAACAAATGGGATCTCATCCTATTAAAAAACTTCTATACACCAAGAGAAACCGCCAACATTGTTGTCTAACCAACAATTTGGGAATAAATTTTTCCAGCCATTTCTCAGACATTGAGCTACTATTTAGAATATACAGTGAGCTTAAAAAATCAGCTCCCCTCCAATTTAAAGACCCAATTCAAAACTGGACATCTGAAATGAACAAACACTTTTCAGAGGAAGAAGTAAAAGCAGCTAAGAAGCATATGAAGAAACATTCAACTTCACTAGTTATTCAAGAGATGTAGATGCAAATAACACTGAGATTGCATCTCAATTCACAAAGAATGGCTGCTGTCTTGAAATTAACAGCAACAAATGCCAGGGAGACTGTGGGACAAAAGGAACTTTTCTCCACTGCTGGTGGAAATGTAAACTGGTGCAACTACTATGGAAATCAGTATGGAGAATCCTCAAAAAGCTAGAATTAGAAGTCCCATTTGACCCTGGTATTCCCCTACTAGGGATATACATGAAAGAATTAAAGATTCATATCATGGGTGACATATGTGCACCAATGTTCATAGCAGCTCAGTTTGTGAGAGCTAAATCTTGGAAACAACCCAAGTGACGATCAACTGGAGACTGGATAAATAAGATGGTTTTTCTATAAGGTGGAGTATGACTCTGCCATAAAGAATGATAAATTTGGGCCGGAGGGTTAGCTCAGTGGTTCTGGTGCCTGCCTCACAAGCGCAAGGTCCTGAGTTCAATCCCCGGTAACCACATACAATGCTGGGTGTGAAGACTCACGCCCATCAACCATCAACACCACACACCAGTGCTGGGCGTGGTGGCTCATGCCTGTCATCCCAGCACTCGGGAGGCAGAGACAGGAGGATTGCTGAGTTCGAGGCTTGCCTGGACTACATAGTGAGCTCAGGGCCAGCCTGAACTACAAAGCGAGACCCTGTCTCAAAAAAAAAAAAAAAAAAAAGATAAATTTGAGTTATTTATACACAAATGCATGTACTTTGAGGACATACTCATAAGTGAAATGGGTCACAGATGTGTATATACCATATTTTTTCTCTGGTATAAGAAACTGAAGATATAAATTCTAGAGTGTTAGATACTGTGAAATAGAAAATATTCAAAGAGTAAAGGGGGTTAGGGGTATATAACATGGAGAAAAATGTGATAATGAAAAAAAGGAAGCAAAGCTTATGTATATATGGGGCAGGGGGTTGTATGGTGGGCAGGGGAATGGGAAAGACAAGAATTAATTCATGTTACACTGGTACCAATTTTCAATGTCAATTGGGATCATAATGTGTATATAAAATATACCAATAAAATCAATTAGTTAAAAAAAGAAATTAGAGGGCCAGAGATTTAGCTCAGTGGTTCTGGCGCCTGCCTTGCAAGCGCAAGGCCCTGAGTTTGATCCCGGTAACCACATACAATGATGGGCGTGGTGACTCACGCCCACCAGCAATCAATAGCACATACCACAATGCCGGACGTGGTGGCTCACGCCTGTCATCCCAGTACTTGGGAGACAGAGACAGGAGGATTGCTGAGTTCGCGGCGGCTTGCCTGGGCACCATAGTGAGTTCAGGGCCAGCCTGAACTATGAAGTGAGACCCTGTCTCAAAAAAAAAAAAAAAAAGAAATTAGAGTAGCAAAGACAATGATAAAAATGTAGACTTTTAGATAAACTCAAACTAACTGTTAAAGACATTATTTTCAAACCCATCATTGCATGCCAGCACAATAGTCTGACCTATCTCTATACTCTTTCTGGAAAGTGTTACTGTGGATGTGCTATGTAAAGATGAAACTGGAATCTAACATAAAATTACGGAATCTAGGTATTAAACCATGCTTGAAATGATAACTATGGATAATAGCAATTCAGTCCATCAAAAGTGAAAAAGAAGACTAAAGTCTTTGAAAATCACTTCAAGAAGAAATTTAAGAAAGTAAGAGAGCAGGGCTGGAGAGTTAGCTCAGTGGTTCCAGCGCCTGCCTCGCAAGCACAAGGTCCTGAGTTTGATCCCCGGTAACCACATACAATGCTGGGCGTGGAGACTCACACTCACCAGCCATCAATACCACAGTGCCGGGCGTGGTGGCTCATGCCTGTAATCCCAGCACTCGGGAGGCAGAGGCAGGAGGACTGCTGAGTTCCAGGCTTGCCTGGGCTCCATAGTGAGCTCAGGGCCAGCCTGAACTACAAAGCGAGACCCTGTCTCAAAAAAAAAAAAAAGTGAGAGAGCAAAATAATGGTTCACTTATAAGTACTGCTTTGTCTTCTATTTCAATGTGTTTGTTGTTGTATGTTGGTGTGTTTCAGAATAGGAAGAGAATGACAGAGTATTTCTAGGGAATCCTTGTTAGGATTACATTAATCTGCAAATTATTTAATATCCTTTAAGAACTGTGAAACCTCCAGATTTAAAATGGATTTAAAATACAAAAAATGTGGAATGGCAGGAGAGAACACAAAAGCCAGAAGGACAGGGGCAATAAGAATTTCCATATAGACACATGGGAAATGGTGAATGTTTATTGGGTCCTCACAGTTTATTTTTAGTTACCTTGTGAGCAGTTTTCCAGCCATTTACATTTTAATCCTTACAATAATATTATAAGGTGATTATGATTATCCCAATTTTACTTACAAAGAGATTAAGTAACTTGCCCCAGGTCACTAAACTCTTAAGTAGCAGAACCAGGCTACTCATATAAAGGTTGCTTGTTATTATTAAAAATTCCGGGCTCACTTTTCTCCATTCCACCCACATGAGGGATGTATAAATCTAATTTGTCACAAGGAAGGTTTCAGTTCTGACCCAGGAAAAATACAAAAATCATCTCAAACATTTCTCTAAAGATCCAAAATCAGTATCCTCTATTGTGGCTTTCCTCAGGAAAAGGGAATATTTCTTTTCTTTCTTAGCAACAATAAAATATCATTAACAATTCTTTCACCTTTTTTTTTTTTTTTTTGAGACAGGGTCTCGCTTTGTAGTTCAGGCTGGCCCTGAGCTCACTCTGTAGCGCAGGCAAGCCTCAAACTCAGCAATCCTCCCGCCTCTGCCTCCCGAGTGCTGGGATTACAGGCGTGAGCCACCACGCCCGGCTCACTAACAATTCTTACCTATGTACCTCAACAAAGACTTCAAAATCAGAGAAGTTCTTCCCCCTTCAAAAAAGCAATTAAAATGACTTGGGCGAGGGATAGATGAGCTATATAATATAGACTTAAAATTATAAAATTATTCCATTAAAAATCATGACTGTAAACCATAGCATAAATCTTGAAAGATTTTTAAGAGGGTAATGAGAAAAAAATTAATAATAAAAATAGGAAGAAAAACAATACCATTTTCAAATGGACAAATGATATAAAAAGTTCTCCAAAGAAAAACAAGTGTCAAATAAGCTCATAAAAAGTTGCTTAACACCATTAGTTATGAAAGAAATGCAAATTTAAGCCATCATGAGCTACCATTTCACATCCAATCTGATGGCTATAATAGAAATCACAGACACACAGTGATGGTGAGCCCATGGCAGGCTTACTACAGTGGGCTATTTGTTATCATCAAAAGCTCTAAAAGTTTTACAATTGTTAGATAATAACAAGCATCGATGATGATGTAGAGAGACAAGAAACCTCACACACTGCTATTAGGAATGCCAAATGGTTTACTCACTTTAGAAAGCAGTTTGTTGGTTCATCCAAAATATCAATGTACAGTTACCATATGACTCAGCAATTTCATTTTCAGATATACATCAATATGAAAGAAAATATGTCCACAAAGAAATTTTGCAGGAATACATAGGATAGTACCATTATCATAATAACCAAAAAGTGAAAAGGACCCAAAGAGTCACTGACGAATGAATGAATAAAATATGGTATATCTGAGGAAGGAAATATCACAGTAAGAACATGTGAACTACTGATATATGTTACAACATGGATATACCTTGAAAACATTATGCTAAATTAAAGAAACCAGAAACCAAAAATGACAACATATTGTATGATTGATTATATTTACATGAAACAATCAGAATAGGTAAATCTATAGAAAAAGAAAGTAGATTGGAGGTTACCTCATGCTAAGGGAATCAAAAATGGAAATGGCATCTAAGATTACAGAGCTATGTTGGAATAAGGAAATGTTTAAAATAATATTGTTCACAATTCTGTAAATATGTTAAGAAACATGAAATTATATATCTTCTTGTGTGAACTTCATAGTATGTGAATTGTATCTCAATAAGGCTATTTTTATGAAAATAGAAAAGAAGGTCAAAAATGGGCACTTATAATAAAAACTCTCATTAAACTAGGAATGGATGAGAACATCAACTTGATTAAAAAAACAGCTATATCTATATGTATACTTATTTGTACCACTAACATATTTTTCATTTGTTCTTAGCTAAATGGCTGAGATAATATATTCCTAATAATGATAAACTAAATACTTTCCCATTAAGATCAGGGACGAGGCAAAGGTTTTTCTTCCCAGTACTGCTTTTCAACATCATACTAAATTACAGCCAAAGCAATAAGACAAGATAATAAGTTTTTAAAATACGCAGATAGAAATAAAGAAATACATATCTCTTTGTTCACAGAAGACATGATCATCTGTGTAGAAAATCCAAAATATCTAGACAAACTCCTGGAACTAATAAACAATTACAGCAAGTCTGCAGAATACAAGAATAATATACAAAAATTAATTGCAGCATTAGAGCTACTCAGAAAGATCCAACTAAAACCACAGATAACTGGAAAAAAAAGAAGGGACATATATCCTGATGCTGAAATCATATAATGAGAGACTTGCAGATAAAACAAAACATAGATACAGGAATTCATAAAGCAGTGTACCAGCCCACAAGGCTGTTAGTGGTGCTGCTATCCTCATGCTGCATGCAGAACAGGAATCACTATTTTGGAATATTTGCCAAAAAAAAAAAAACTCTCAAAATGTAGTAAACTCAACCACAGAGGATAGATCTGAGATATAAGGGCCCCCTTCACCATTTTGCCCGCCTAAAAACAGAAGCTGCTGCCTCCTGGCAACAGATTGCCTGCACATACAGGAGTGAGTGATAAGGAAGCTGGTCCTTACCTGACGAGCTGCCAGTTTTTGCGTTTGTTTGGTGTGTGTGTGTGTGTGTGTGTGTGTGTGTGTGTTGTGCCATAGCAGCTACCTGGAACCGCTAGTGACAACAAGGTTAGGGACCACAGCAGAGACTAAAAGGGCACCCCTTCTATGCTATAACTAACAGTCAGAGAAAAGGATGCTGACCAAGGAAGCAGGATTCAGGTAGGCTTGGACCACTCACCAGGCTATGATTGTAAAACAGCACTCCCTCACCCCGCAACACATGATATGAATGGGGCCAGCGAAGTGGAACAGAGGAGACTGCACAAGGTCGGGCAGAGGCCAACTATACAAGCCATGCAGAGACAAACACGATAAGCAGCCATGGGTGGGCCTCCAAGGGATATCCAGAAAGTTGCTGGTAGAAGACTAGCCTCAACCCCCACATCCAATGGCCAGGACCAGCCTGCATCCAGCACTAATCCTACTGTAGACTTGATAGTAGATTTTAGTTCTCACCTGAACACTACCACAGAGCTTTATTTCACCTATGAGTATGTCTTCAAGGTACATCCATGTGAGTATAAATGACTCAAATTTATCATTCTTTATGGCAGAGTAATACTCCATTTTATAGAAAACCACATCTTCTTTACCCAGTCTCCAGTTGATGGACATTTGGGTTGTTCCCAAGATTTAGCTATCACAAACTGAGCTGCTATAAACATGGGTGCACATATGTCACTATGATATGAACCTTTAATTCTTTCGTATATATCCCTAGCAGGGGAATAGCAGGGTCAAAGGGGACCTCTAATCCTAGTTTTCTGAGGAATCTCCACACTGATCTGTATAGTAGTGGTACTAGTCTACAGTCTCACCAACAGTGGAAAAGGGTTCCTTTTTCTTCGCAGCCTCACCAGTATTTGTTGCTGACTAATTTCAAGATAGCAGTCAAAAAATATTGTGGTAATGAAAAAAGGGAAACAAAACTTGTATATATAGGGGGCAAGGGGTTGTGGGGTGGGTAGGAGAATGGGAAAAAGTATACAAAAATGCTAAATAACCCAATATCAGTCAGTGAAATTAAAGATGTAATAAAAAACCTACCCAACAAATGAAAGCTTGGGTCCTGATGAATTCATTGCTGAAATCTTTAAGAAATTTAGAAAAGATCTAATACCACTACTCTTCAGTCTATGTAATGAAATTGAAAAGGAAGAAACACTTCAAAAGTCATTCCTACAAGCAATTATTATCTCGATAACAAAACCAGAGAGAGACCCAACCAAAAAAGAGAAACTACTGGCCAATCTCCCTGATGAACACAGGAGCAAAAATCCTCAATAAGATACTAGCAAACAGAACACAGTAAATCATCAAGATTATTCACCATGGGTGAGTAGAACTTATTCCAAGGAGGTGGCAATGGTTCAACACACACAAATCAATAAATGTAATACCTATATGAATAGAGCCAAGAACAAAAATCACATGGTCATATTAACGGATGCAAAAAAACACTGAACAAATCCTAGCACCCATTCATAATATAATCCTATAGAAAATGGGAATAGATGATTTTCCTCTGAGTCTGATAAAAGGCATCTATGACAAACCAAGAGCCAACATCATAATAAATGCTCAAAAAATGAAATTTTTCACTCTAAAAATTTTTCATAGGACAAAGGTGTCCACTATCAACATTTCTATTAATTACAGTTTTGGAAATATTAGCCAGAGCAATTAGACAAGAGAAAGAATAAAGATAGGAAAGGATGAAGTTAAACTATCATTACTTACAGATGACATGATACTCTACAAAGAAGACCCCAAAATCTCTGCCAAAAGACTTCTTAATTTAATATCAAAATTCAATAGTGTGGCTAGATACTATTACTAGTGTGGTTAACACTCAAAAATTAGTAGCATTCTTGTACACAAATTACAAATTTACTGAGAAAGAAATTAGAGAATCATACCTTTTACAATAACATTGAAAAAAATGAAGCATTCAGAAGTCAGTCTAACAAAGGAAGTAAAATATCTTTACATTGAAAACTATGGTACTCTGAAAAAGGAGATTGAATAGGATATACGAAGATGAAGATATCCCTTTCTCTTGGTTAGGAAGAACCAACATAATAAAAATGGCCATACCTCCAAAATTGTTAAACAGATTTAAAACAATCCCAATCAAATCCTAATAGAATACCTCAAACAATTTAAGAAAACATTCCTAAAATTTATTTGGAATAAGAGGAGGCCCAGAATAGCAAAAGCAATCTGAGCAACAAAGGAAAGACAGGGGCATCACAATTCCTAACTTGAAATTATACTACACAGCTACTATGACTTAAAAAAAAAGCATTATTGGCAAAAATAAAACCAACCAGAGGAACAAAGGAACAGGCTGGAAGATGCAAAAGCAACTCCAAACACACAGAACCTTATCTTTGGTAATGGGGCAAAATACACTCACTGGAATGTATTTAGTACTCTTTAATAACTGGTGCTGGAAAAACTTTCCAAATGCCAAAGACTAAAACTAAATCTATGCCTCTCACCATGCACTTAAATTAAAATCAAAATGGATCAAATATCAAAGTATTAAAACAGAAACACTAAGAGAAAATAGGGAGAATTTCCCAAAACACTGGTATAAGCAAAGGCTTTACAAACAAAACTCTAATCATATGGGAAATATTACAAGGAATTAACAACTGGAATATTTTTGCACAGCAAAAGAAATTTTGAGAATTGAGAGAACTGAGAGACAACCAGCAGAGTGGGAAAATGTTTTTGCCAGTTATTTCTCAGACAAAAGACTGATATCCTAAAATATATAAACGGAAGAACATCAGTCCTACAAATTTAAACAACCAATTCAAAAACGGGCCTCTGAGATAAACAGACACTCCTCAGATGAAGTACAAATAGAAAATAAATATATGAAAAAATGTTTGATATCACTAGTCATTTGAGAGTTGCAAATGAAAACAACCCTGAGAGTCCATCTCATTCCAGAAAGAATGGCTGTTATCAAGAAATCAACTAACAACAAATACTATGAAAACTCTGGGGTAAAGAAAGAAAACCTTCTTCATTGTTGTCACGGGTTTAGACTGGTACAACCAAACTATAAATCACTATGGAGATTCCCCCACACACAAAAAAAAATCTGACCTAGCTACTCCCTTTCTCAGTATCTTACCAAATTGCTTCTCTGGTGTGAGAAATTGAAAGTGTAAAAAAGGACCAAAATGTATAATAGATAATGTGAAAAGGAAGAAAACATTCAAAGGAGAAAGAACACTAGGGAGGGAGAAAAGAGAAAGGAAGAAAGGAAAAAGGGAAAAATGAGGAAAGAAATAAAATAGAAACAAATCTTTTGTACATAATGAAGGGGAGAGAAGGGAGAAGAATGGAATCAATAAGAATTAAGATATATCATGTACAGATATAAATTCCATATGATGAGTAAGATCATTATGTTTAGCAAAATTATCCCAATAAACTTAATTAAAAATAAAAACAGAGGGCCGGAGGGTTAGCTCAGTGGTTCCGGCGCCTGGCTCGCAAGTGCAAGGACCTGAGTTCGATCCCCAGTAACCACATATAATGCTGGGTGTGGAGACACGCCCACCAATAATCAACACCGCATACCACAATGCCGGATGTGGTGGCTCACGCCTGTAATCCCAGCACTCGGGAGGCAGAGACAGGAGGATTGCTGAGTTCACGGCGGCTTGCCTGGGCACCATAGTGAGCTCAGGGCCAGCCTGAACTACAACGTGAGACCCTATCGCAAAAAAATAAATAAATAAATAAATAAATAAAAATAAAAACAGAAAAAGCCCATTGGTCTTCTACATACTGACAAGTAACAAGCAAAACTTGAAATTTAAAACACAATATTATTTATATTAGCACCTCTATAAAATAAAATATTTAGATATAAATCTAGCAAAGTCTGTACATGACCTATACAAAGAAGGCTATTAAGCTCTGGTGAAGAAACCAAGAAATTATGCAGAAATAGAGAGATATTCTAGATCCATGATACAAAGTCTTAATGATGTAAGGATGATAGTTCTCAACTTAAGCTATAGAATCAATGCAATCTCAATCAAAATCCCAATGACTTTTATGGATATCACTATACTAATTCTAAAGTCTATATGGAGAAGCGAAAGACCCAGAATAACCAACATAATCTTGAAGAAGAATAAGGTTGCAGGATGCTGGAAATATTGGACCATGAAGTGCATAAAAATGAATCTGTTGACAACAGTCCAAATATGGACTCAACCCTAGTATAAATGCCAGTGTATAAATGGATAATAAAAAGGTGGTGCATATATTCAATGGGATACTATTCAGCCTTACAAAACAGGAAATCTTGTCATTCTAATAACATGAATGCATTAGGAAGACATTGAAGTGAAATAAGCTAAGGCACAGAAAGACAAATACCATGTGATCTCACTTGCATATGGAATTTAAAAACAACAAGCTTAGAGAAGCAGAGAATTGTGTTTACAGACACAGATAACTTATAGAAGCAGATACTGAATGGTGG
Source organism: Thryonomys swinderianus (assembly GCA_004025085.1). Classification (NCBI taxonomy): domain Eukaryota; kingdom Metazoa; phylum Chordata; class Mammalia; order Rodentia; family Thryonomyidae; genus Thryonomys; species Thryonomys swinderianus. The sequence goes on from PVIC010005192.1 coordinate 46,564, forward strand.
TTATCAGGAGCTGGGATTAGGAAGTAGACTGAGGAGATGTTGTCCAAGGGATACAGAATTACAGTTAGAAGAAATAATTTCAAAAGCCCCACATAATGCGTGGTGCCTACAGTTAATCACCACGTATTATAGTCTGAACAACTGCTAAAACAATAAATGTAAATGCTTTCACTATAAAAGTATGTGAGGTAATGCATGTTAATTGGCTTGATTAACTGTTGCATAATGTATACATGTCAAAATAACAAGTTATACATCACAAGTATATACAAATTTCTGTTAATTTTAAAAATAAATAAGGAAAATCAAAACAGATTTTAGTCTTCACTAAGACCAATTCAAAATGGATCACTGAACTAGCTGTAAAATACAAAACTGTAAAGTTCCCAGAAGACATGTGAGAAAACCCACATGATGTTGGGCTTGTCAGTGACATCTTACATACAACATCAAGGGCATGACCCATGAAAGCAAGAATTTATACTATGGGCTGTATTAAAATTAAGAATTTCTTCTTTGCAAGACTATCAAGAATTAAAAAGGTCAGACTACCACTCACAGAAAATGTTTGCAAAGGCCCGACAACTTTAATGTTTATATGCAGATTTTACAGCATAGTGAAAACTGTCGCAGGACACATAATACAAAGGAAATATTTTCTCCAAGTGGATGACACTCTAACCCTCCAAAAGCGAAACTCGCACAAACTCTTACTCCTCCAAAGTTTTTTAGAGGTGGAAAATCAGTTATTAAAAAAATTTTAAGGAAATCATCACAACATTATTTAATAAGATCAGGAGATGAGCAATTGTTTGTTCACTGAAGGTTTAAGTAGCAAAGTTTACCGAAGCTTCTCGGCACAGAGCATTTTATGTGTGCACTCCAGCTGGAAGGAAAAATGCAAACAAAACAGAAAAAGCAAACCACAGATCTGTTAAGCTCAGACGAGGGAGTAACAAGGAAAGCAGTCTGGCTTGGTTTTTCTTTTTTTCCTCCTCTTTTCCACATAAAGATACCACTTGGTTGAATAAACAGTGCATTCTTTGCACTTAAATAAACTTAATTTTTAAACAGCAGAGAGAAAGAGAAAAATGAAACTAAACCAAACATAAAACAAAACCAGACACAAGTCACTAAGAAGGGGATCTCAAATTCTCATTAAGACAACACTCAACGATAGGAATCTGGGAAGAATGTTGATGTGAAATGCAACATCCTTTTCTTCAAGTTTAATTTATCAGTTTATAAAGATGCCACTCAGCTACTAGATACACGGGAAGGATGATCATTGACCCAAGTGGCATGATGCAACAAGGGGAGGTTTTGTGCCTTAGGAATTGTGGTGGTTTCTTACAGAACCCCTAAAAACAATGTGTGCTTCCTGTTTAACTCAGAACTAGGACTCAGGAGGTTATGAAAATAAACGCACATTCTTTGAGTCTAAACAAACTTCTTTGAACTACCTCCTGGCACACGAAATGCACCTCTGTTCCCCTCTGCCAAGAGGGCAAAAGAAGATCACTGGAGGAACCCAGAGCAGGGAGAGACTTTCTTGCATAGTTCAGAAATCCACAGCTGCCTTGAGGGGTATCTATTATTCTGCTCTTTTTTTAAAAATTGAATTCTTTATTGGTAATTTTATATACACATTGTTATCACACTCAACATTGACAACTTGTATCAGTATATGACATGATTTAATTCTCATTTTATCCCATTCACCTGCCCATCTTACAAACCTTCCACCCCTATGTGCATATCCTTTATTTCCTTTTTTAACATCACAGTTTTTGTTTCCCCTCATTACTTACCCTTAGCTTTCCCTTTGAATATTTTCTATATTCCAGTACCTGTTATACATCCTAGAACTCACATCTTCAGAGTCTCATACCAGAGAAAAGATATGGTATTTATACATCTGTGACCTATTTACTTCATTTGTGAGTATGTCCACAAGGTATGTCCACAAATCATGCCAGAAAAACTGGGCTTTAACCTGCCAAAGACTAAAACTAGACCTATCTCTTTCACCATACACTAAGCCAAAATCAAAGTGGATTAGAGAACTAAACATTAGAACAGAAACTAAACCGGCTGCAAACAGGTTAGGTAGAACTTTTGGAGTCATTGGCTTAGGGAAAGGCTTTATGAACAAAACTTCTATATTATGAGAACTAGCAGAAGGAATGAACAAATGGGATCTCTTCCTATTAAAAAAGCTTCTGCACAGCAAAAGAAAATACTGGCAGAGCAAAAAAGACAGACAACAATATGGGGGAAAAAAAACTGTATCGGCTGTTTCTCAAACAAAGGGCTACTATCTAGAAAAATATAAAGAGTTTTTAAAAATCAGCCCCCCGGCCAGGTGTAGTAGCTCACACCTGTAATCCCAGCACTCAGGAGGCAGAGGCAGGAGGATTAGTAAACTGGAGGCTTGCCTGCGCTACATGGTGAGCTCAGGGCCAGTCTGAACTACAAAGCAAGACCCTGTCTCAAAAAAAAAACAGCCCTCTCCCCAGATTTATTATTCAATCTTGCTAAAGCTTCAGCTGCTTCTCAGTCTCTGGCCATAAGGTAGAGCTTCTCCAACATGTTTAAATTATTGGTTCAAACTTCATTCACTCAATCTTTGTGGACCTATCACCTCCTTTAGTAGAAGATCAGAACAGGCTACTACTACAATCTGCCACTGGTAGGAAACAAACAGAAAATGTGACCAATCTTAAAGATGGGACAGGAAAGCACAAAGATCTTCATGATGACCCTGATCTCTTTTGTCATGAGATGCTGAAGTGCAAAGTTGTATCTCTAAGTGCTGGAGGTTCCTCTGGCAAAAGAAAACCATAATCTAAAGAACAGAGGATTGTGTGAGAGACTTCTTTCTAGGAGTGTAGACTTGTTTGACTTCTCCCTCTGCACCCACCTTTCTGTTTCTCACATATGGCACTAAAAACTTGGAGAGGAGTTAAAGATTTTGTTAAGTAACTTGCTTTATATTTTTTAACAGTAATACTCACTAGAGGACCAAGTCGTGTGAACCAACTTTCTTGCTGAAGTAACTAGAAAACCATTTCAGAGTGATTTTAAAAAACTCACGAGCCAACAAGATGGTGAAGAACTATGAACCAGGATCCAGGAGAGGGTGAACACCTAGGAAGGTAAACCCAGTGCTGGGAGCATTTTTCCCTGGGACATTTTCTAAAAAGGGAGGGAATGGCTTGAAATTTAGGTAATTTTTAGGACCCTGGTGGCAGTGTTAGCAAAACAAAGATTGCAATCCAGAACAGATGGCTCAGACAAACTCCCAATGCTTTGGTTGGGAAATCAAAACTTTGTCCTAGAAGTAAGAGGAAATAGGCAAAGGCAATGTGGCAGAGGAAAGTAATGAGGGGAAAGAATAAATATGATTTGGAAAGAAAAAGAAAGAACATGTATATGGGGGTAGGGGGCAGGGTTGTGGGGTGGGTAGGATATGGGTAAAAATGAGAATTAATTGGTACAGTCATATACTGGTACAGATTGCCCAATGTTGAGAGTGATTGTGAGTTGTATATACAATGTACAAATAAAATAATTCAATTTAAAAAAAAAAAGAATGAACTGATGGAGTTAGGTTTTTCACAGGAGATTCAGCTCAGCCTGAAATGACCATGGAATTCACATGGCCCTATCCTCTTTTAGGCTTTCTAGAGCAGTGAGACTTTTTATCTTTCAATTTTGCAGGAGCAGCTGTCAGCCTAAGTGGCAAAGAGGGACATCTGCGATGGGCACATCAAGCAGTTTATCCCCTGGCACACAGGTCTCTTGCACCAGGTCTTCATTGGCTGAGTACTGTGAGGGGTACAACCCTACTAGGATATACCCTTAGCCTGCTCCTTCTGCAAACACTGGGCAACAATGGTACAGTGGGTAACGTATAGCCAGTACTTTTCCAATCACAATTAACATGAACACAATTAACAAGCCACATGTAGTCGACTTTCTAGCTCTTCCCCCTTTGGTTAGGGATCTCTTGGAAACACAATTTTGGTCAAGTCTGCAGGGAAGTAGGCAATTTTGTCAACTAGTATCTTTACACCCAAAATTAAAGACTTTACCTTGAAAATGGACTACTTCAAGTTTCTGTTTCTATGAACTACATTGAAAATACATTGTCTAACATCATTAAAAGTCACCCCGAACATACAAGAAGACAAAATACTGTAAAAGCAGCTAGAAAAATAAACTGATAGATAATTTATACGTTAGAGTTATGCAACCCAGACTTTTGGATATTTCTATGTACAAAGAAATAAAAGAGGTATGATCAGTTCATTCCAATTTGTCTTGAAAAGACAACCCTAACACTAAAAATCCATTATTAAAAAAATACCACTCTGTGCCACATCATAATTAAATACCAAAAGTCCAACATGAGAACAAAAGTTTTAGACAAAAATAATGAACTTCTTATAAAGGTAAACCCATAAAAATTCTACTATACCTCTCAACACAACACAAACCTTAAAGGCAAAGGGACTCATGACCTGGTGGTTTCACTGCCAAGTTCTAAACAAGTTTTAGAGAAGATCTAACACCAATACTCCTCAAAGTCTTTAATATAATCGAGAGGAGGGAGTACTCCACAAATCATTCTTGTAAGCTGTGGTTACTCTAATTCCAAAGTGAAACAAGGATCCAACCAGAAGACAGAACTAATACCCAGTCTCTTTAATGAACACAGATGCAGACATCCTCAACAGAACACTGGCAAAATGCAACAAATTACAAAATGATCTTATGCCTCAACTGACAAGGCTTCATCCTAGAGAAGCAAAGATGGTTCAAAATATGTAAAGCGATAAATATGGTTCAGCACATAAACAGAAGCAGAAAGTCAGGATGATCTAAATAGATGCAGAAAAAATGTTCAAAGGGAAATGGGTGGGTGCAGGGGAAATCAAATAACAACAAGAAAAATTTTCATGGTAAAAAAATGGAAACAAAGCATATATATATATATATATGGGGTGGGGATTGTAGGGAGGGCAGGAAAAGGGGAAAAATGAGAATTGAGTTATATCATGTACAGGTACCATTTATCAATGATGAGTCTGGTCATAATATTTACCTAATAATACCAATAAACTAAGGGTCTGTTGATTTTACTTATCCTTTCAAAGAACCAACTCTTTGATTCATTGATTCTTTGTACTGTTCTCTTGGTCTCCATTGCATTAATTTCTGCTCTGATCCTTATAATTTCCTCTCTAGTATGTGCTTTGGGTTTCTTTTGCTCCTCTTTTTCTAATTTTTCTAATTTCTAATTTTCTGAGGTTCATCGTTAGATGGTTTATTTCAGTTTGTTCTATTTTCCAAATGTAGGCATTCACTGCTATGAATTTCCCTCATAGAACTGCTTTCATTGTGTCCCATAAATTTCTGTACGTTGTGCTGGGGTTGTCGTTTAGTTGTAGAAACTGTTTAATTTCTTCTTTAATTTCTTTTGTGGCCCATTGGTTGGTCAACAGAGTGTTGTTCAATTTCCATGTGTTTGTGAGGATCTTAGAATTTCTTTTGCTATTTGGCTCCAGTTTCAAGGCACTATGGTCTGATAGTATGCGGGGGATAACTTCGATTCCTTTGCACTTACTTAAGCCTGTTCTATGGACTAGAATGTGATCTATTTTGGAGAAGGATCCACGAGCAGCTGAGAAGAAGGTATATTCTCACTTCGCTGGCGTGGCTGTGGGGAGAAAGGAACCCTTCTCCATGGTTGGTGGGATTGTAGACTTGTGCAACCGTTGTGGAGATCTGTGTGGAGATTTCTCAGAAAACTAGGACTATGGGTCCCATTTGACCCTGCTATCCCCCTGCTAGGAATATACCCAAAAGAATTTTAAAAATCACATTGGAAAGACAGGTGTACACCCTTATTCATAGCAGCTCAGTTTGTGATAGCTCAATCTTGGAAACAACCCAAATGTCCATCAACTGGAGAGTGGATAAAGAAGATGTGGTTTTTTTATAAAATGGAATATTATTCTGCCATAAAGAATGACAGCATTGATTCATTTACGTGCAAATGGATACACCTGGAGGGCACACTAATAAGTGAAATAAATAGATCACAGATAGGCAAATATTGGATCTTTTCTTTGATATGAGCACCTGTAGATGCAAATAAGCTCTAGAAAGTATGACAGTTTTTGTAGAATGGGAAGTATCCAAAGGAAATTTGGTGTGGGAATGTAATGAGGGGAAGGAATAAATATGATTCTAAAGAAAATAAAAGAGCATGTATATAGGGGGTGGGGAGGTGTGGGTGGGTACAGATATGGGTAAAAATGAGAATTAACTTGGGTCGTATATTGGTACAAATTCCCCAATGTTATGTGTGATTGTGAGATGTATATAAATTGTACCAATAAAGAATTTTAAAAAATAAAAAAATAAAAATACAATAAACTGAATAAAGGAGAAAAAATACACAATCCTCTAACTCCAAGATCCCCACAAAGTCCACAAAAAGAAGGCTAAAATTAATAACCAACTGACTAAAAAATAAAGATAAAAATCTGTAACTTTCCTATACACTAATAAAGAACTTACTCAGAAAGAAATTAGGAAAAACAGTGCCATTCTCAATAGTCTCAAGAAAACTAAAATACATAGGAATGAACATAAGGAAATAAAAGACCTCTACAATGAACATTCCATCACTCTGGAAAAAGAACTCAAGGTGCAGATCATAAAATAGAAAAATATCCCATTTCTGGATAGGCAAAACCAATACACTCAAAATAGTTGTACTTCTAAAGCTGATACACATCTAGAACACAATCTCAATCAAAATACCAACAGCATTTCTCACAGATGTAGAGAGAACAATCCTACAATTCATATAGAACCAGAAGAGAAGCAAAAGCAGTCCTGGATAACAAAAACAAAGTCAGAGATATTACAATCAATCCCAGATTTGAAATACAAAGCTGCTGTGCTAAAACAGAATCATACATGCACAAAAACAGGCATATGGATAAATGGAACAGAATAGAGGAAGAAAAAACAACCCAGCCACATTCAGCTATCTGATCTTTGACAAAGGGGACAGAAACATTCACCGGAAGAAAGACAACCTCTTTAGTAAGTGGCTCTAGGGAAATTAAACACATTCAGAAATTTGAATTTAGACCCATATATCTCACCATGTAGAAAACTGAAGTCAAAGTAAATCAAATATCTAACTGTTAAAACAGAAACACTTAATCTACTGGAAGATAAGTAGGTGAAAAAAAACTGAAGATATAGGCATAGGCAAGGACTTTTTGAACAGAACCCTAATGATACAAGAAATAACACCAAGAATCCATAATAGGATTATATCAAATTTTAAAATTCATGCAGAACAAAGAGAACAACCATCAGAAAAAAGAGACAACCTGAAAAATGAGAAAAAATTTTACCAGCTATTCCTCCAACAGAGGGCTAACAATCTAAAAAATATAAGTAAATTAAAAATTAGACCTACAGATTAAAAGTGCCAATAAAAAAATGGGGTATCAAAATGAACAGAGACTTCTGAGAATTAAAAATGTTTGATGTTGGTGCCCATTAGAGAAGTGCAAATTAAAATGACATTAAAATAACATCTTACTCCATTCAGAATGAATGGCTATCATCAAGCACTATGGAAATCTGTATGAAATTTCTCAAAAGAACTAAAAAGAGCAAGTCCATTTGATTCAGCAATTCCACTTGACTCCTATTCTAAATATCTTCCCAAGAGTGAAAGTCATCATATTGACGCACAGACTCATGTTTAGTACAATTTATAATAGCAGCACAATTTATAATATCTAAATCCCAGAAATGGCCTATATGCCCATCAACAAATAAACATACAGAGAAAATGAACTGGTATGTAATAGAGTACTACTGTGCCACAAAGAAAGATAGACTTGAGGCATTCATAGGCAAATGGAAGCAACTTGTAACCATGACAGTAAGTGAAATAAGTCAGATATACAAGCTTAAACATTGAATGATTTCTCTTATATAAGATATATATATATGTATGCACACACACACACGTGTGTGTGTATGTGCGCGCGCGTGCAGAGCTACCTCGGTTGTTGAATGGCTCTAAGCTCAAACTTTCTACTATTTGAACAGCAAAGTTTGAAAAAAAATCTGCTCAGTGTTCAGAACTTTTCTCCATAGTGAACCTGAAAATTCAACTTGAAAAGATCTGTATGGGCTGAGAGGGAGTCATGCAACCCACCTCTCAGCAAACACAACTTCAGTCCAAGCGCCACTCTCACCCTGACGACGTGGAGTTTGTGTTAGTGCATTGAACCATTCTGCATTGTACCCTTTTTTCCACTTTATTTCTGTAAAATATCATAGTCCTGGCTCCACAGAAAGTAGTGATACCAGCAATAAACCTAAGAGAAAAACTGAAAGCCATGATGGAATTAAAAAAAGAAACCATCGTGAAATTTGTGAAAGTCTTAAAAGGAGGAATTTATAAATTATTATTTGGCTTCACATTATTTCAGAAATTATTTGGCTTCACATTATTTCTTATGAGAAAAATAGCTTTGGTTCTTGAACTTTCAGTATTATAAAAGAACTGTGTCCACAAGTAAGGTATCACCACATACATACATACATACATACATACATACATACATACATACATGATAGATAAGAAGCAGGGAGATTTTTTCCAAATGGATAGGGGAACAAGAAATGGAAGGAGAGCAGAAGGAAGAAAAGAAAAAAAGACTTTTTTCAATTAAAGAGGGAAAATGATTAAAATAAGCTTTTTCAGGGGGCCGGAGGGTTAGCTCAGTGGTTCCGGTGCCTGCCTTGCAAGTGCAAGGACCTGAGTTCAGTCCCCGGTAACCACATATAATGCTGGGCGTGGTGGCTCACGCCTGTCATCCCAGCACTCGGGAGGCAGGGACAGGAGGATTGCTGAGTTCGCGGCGGCTTGCCTGGGCACCATAGTGAGCTCAGGGCCAGCCTGAACTACAAAGCGAGACCCTGTCTCCAAAAAGCAAAAAAAATAAAAAATGAAAATAAGCTTTTTCAAATGGAAAGGGAACCAAGATTTAGAAGGAGCAGGGATGAAGGGGAGGGGTAGAGGAAGAAATAAAAAACAATTAAGATCTGCTATCTACATGTATCAACTACCCATGATAAGTGCAATAATTATATACTGCAGAGATGCTAATGAAAAGCATAAATGAATAATAAAAAAACCAACAAATATACAATAAAGAGAATTAACAAAGCATCACACTGATTAATAAAATATATTATGCCCTAGAAAGACCTTCCCAAAAGAAGAAAAGAGAAAAGCTCAATATTAAGAAGAAAAAGATATGGGGCCAAGAGAACATTACTACAAATTCTGTGAATATTAAAATGATAACTACAAAGTAATGAGTAGGTACATCAAAACATCACATTCTAAACCTTAAATACATACATTTTCTTCCCAATTCTACCTCAGCAAAGCGGATAGGAAAAAGCTAATAAAATATAATATGAACAACTTTTGTCAATAAATGTGAAAACTTAATTAAACTAGACAAATTCTTAGAAAGGTATAGCCTACCAAAACTGACATAAGAATATAAATTGGTTTGCTTGTATTAAAACAAAAAAAACAAGTTTATAGTTATTTATTAAAAATCTTTTCATAAAAATATTCTAGCATTGATTACTTCATTAGTGAAATCTTTTTTTTTTTTTTTGAGACAGGGTCTTGCTTTGTAGTTCAGGCTGGCCCTGAGCTCACTGTGTAGCCCAGGCAAGCCTCGAACTCAGCAATCCTCCTGCCTCTGCCTCCCAAGTGCTGGGATTACAGGTGTGAGCCACCATGCCCGGCACTGTGGTATGTGGTATTGATGGCTGGTGGGCATGAGTCACCACGCCTGACTTGCAAACATTTCAAAAAGAAAAATTTCTGATTTTTTTTTCAAAATTCATCTAGAATTAGTAAAAGAAGAAAAACTCCATGCTTATTTTATCAGGCTAGCATGAAATGTGTCAAAATATGACAAATTATTAAAAGGAAATTCACAGACCTTCATTTATAAACATATATGCAAAAGTTCCAAACAAAATATTATAATATGAAGCACAGCCATACATAAAAAGGTTAGTAGATTATTAACTGCCTCACTTAAAGCTAGAATGCACAGTTCATTAAATGTTTACATTAGTGAATTTCCCATTAGTGTAACAAGTACATGAGATAAATCAATTTATAAAGATGAAAAGAGGTGGTGGCCATACTTGAAATCCCAGCACTCTGTGAGCCTGAGATAGGAGGATGGCCAGTTCAAGCCCAGCCTGGACAATGCAACAAGACCCTGTTTGAAAGTAAAAAGGGGGTGGGTTGAGATGTAGGTCTGTATGAAGTCCCTGGGTCCCATCATCCTCGGTTCCACTGCCCTCCTCATAAGGCTCATTGGGCTCATGGTTTCAGAAGGTCTAGTCTAATTTCTTCCATCAGGGGCCCAATTCCTAGAAGTTTTGCTCCATCCCCATAGCCACAGACTGGAGACAAATCTTTAGCAGACAGGTCTCCGGGGTGCATCTTCTCACTAGAGTAATAAGGAAATGTCAATGGACATGATTTCCCATATTGAAAGGAAAAAGGAACAGAAACGTGTATTCCAACAGATGAAGTGAAAAGTACTTAAAAGAAATTGCATCAATCTTGGTTTTCAAGCACGCTTCTGATCAAGGAGATTTTTAATTCAATAATTAAAAATAATTTATTAGCAATAATTAAATAATTAAAATAGCTGGATTATTATGATGCCTAAATGTATAAAACCTGTGAGATATCAATTTTGTTATATAATTTATCGTCCCAAAACCTAACAGTTCAAAACAAACCATGATATTTGCTCAGGGTTCTGTGGGTCAGCCACTCGGTTTGTACCCTTGCCTACTTTCTTTCCTCTTGGCTTGCTGCAATATTGCTAAGTGTCACTCGCAAAGCTTTACCTGGTGTCCTGATCAGGGCTGCTAGCCAAGACAACCTCCTGCCCAGGCCTGCAATGGGCATTGGGTTGATGATGGAAGAACTGGGCCTTTCTGCAATGTAGTCTCTCTTCAAGAGACAAAGCAGAGTTTCTGGACATGACAATGGAACGTTCCAGCAAGCAAGAGCAGAAGTCCAAGGCTTCTTGTGGCCTGTACCAGCATCTACACCATGTTCTTTTCCATCAAGACAGGTCAAAAGGCCAGGTCTATCCTGGGAGTACACTCTTCCTCCTGATGGGAAGAATGAAACTTGCAAATCAGTATTTATATGGAGATGACAGAAGTTTGTGATAAATTCTTATAATGTAGCACATATATTAATAGCAAAATATTAAAGACTTCCCCTTTAAGTTTTAGGAAGGTACACAATAACCCTTCTTATTTAACTTGATTACAGACAGCCTACCCAGTTTTGTAAGTAAAGAAAATTTCGCCGGGCGTGGTGGCTCACGCCTGAGTTCGAAGCTTGCCTGGGCTACATAGTGAGCTCAAAGCCAGCCTGAACTACAAAGTGAGACCCTGTCTCAAAAAAAAAAAAAAAAAAAAAAAGGAAAAAGAAAAGAAAATTTCATGAAATACATAAAGGCTTGTTAAGAAAAAAATGTTTGGGGCCGGAGGGTTAGCTCAGTGGTTCCAGCACCTGCCTCGCAAGCGCAAGGTCCTGAGTTCGATCCCCAGTAACCACATATAATGCTGGGCGTGGAGACATGCCCACCAATAATCAACACCGCATACCACAATGCCAGGCGTGGTGGCTCACGCCTGTAATCCCAGCACTCGGGAGGCAGAGACAGGAGGATTGCTGAGTTCGTGGCGGCTTGCCTGGGAACCATAGTGAGCTCAGGGCCAGCCTGAACTACAAAGCGAGACCCCGTCTCAAAAGCAAAAAAAAAGAAAAAATGTTTGTTATTATCTACCAAACAAGCCAACAAAACTTAAAAATTGAGAGTTGAGTAAAAAGACTGGAGGAAAATTTTGCAAAACAACTATATGGCAAAAGTATGTGTATTCAAGACACATAAAGAGCTTTTAAGCTCAACAATAAGAAAACAAGTGAACCCAAGTAAACAATGAGCAAGAGATCTGGACAAACACCTTTTCAAAGACATAGATGACAGGCATAGGAAAGGCTCCAACATTACTAATAAGATTAGGGAAT
>PVIC010005193.1:0-58900 GCA_004025085.1 Thryonomys swinderianus
GAGGAGGAGAAGGAGGAAGTATCCTCCACAAAACTCCTAGTGCTGCTGGGTAAAGCCTGGGTTCCCTGGCACAGGAGTGCCTACCCTCTTGCTGAGGAGCCTGGTGAGCTGGGAGCATGCAGAGCCCCTGTGCCTGGCCTGATGAATATGGGAAAATGATGCCTATCCTACCACTCTACCAGCTTGCAGGGGCCAGAGATTCTGATGGCACGTGTTTGGGAAACAGACAGGGGAAATGGCCACAGAATGGCAGAGTTATCAAAGAACAGTTGCTGTGCCTATATTACAGGGCACACAGTACATAAACCCTGCATGTGTGTCCCTGTGGCCCCCACTGGCCTGATCTGTAGGAGGCCTGGCATTCGAGTTGAACCACCACTAACTCCTCCATTAAGGTGGAGTTTTTTAGGGGTAGAAGCACATACTGGCAGTCTGAGGACAAACCTGTTAGCAACTATCCATCAAGCCCAGGGTCCCAGGATTGCTCCTTGCCAAATGGCAAAGCTCAGCTCCTAGCCACACCCCTGCTGGCTGGGCTGGCACAGGCCCTGTCTTTCCACGGGTCACCAGGAATGGTGGTCGAGTACACAGGAAGTTCTGCTGCCCTCTGCTGTTGACATGCTGCCAGCTTATCAGCCCAGAGGTCACACTGTCCTTCCAGGAGGCAAGACAGAATAAAAGTGGCACCTTTAGGGTTCCATTCTTGTCAGGTTGAAGTACTGTCCTCCTGAAAGGAGGCAGGCCAGATGTAGCAGCCCCAGGAGTGCGGCACAGCCTGTCCTACCACTGTAGGAAGCCTCAAAATACATGTTTAGCTCATTCCACGGCTGACTCACCCTGACTAGACGGGTTCCTGAGGGGCCTGGCTTCCGCAAGCTCTCCAGTCAGCCCGATGGGGCAAAGTTCACAACACAGTCCTGAGTTTCTGTCTCCATCTCTGCACCAGACACAGGTGCGATCATGGGGTCCTCACCACGCCATGGTCCTGAGAGCTTCCTGGGCACTCCTGATAGGCCCCTAGATTCTGTCATGGGCCTGGGTGGTGTGGTCAGGGCCCAGCTGGTTTCCCAAGGAGAAATTTGACAGCCTTTAGGGTCGTGCTGTGGAAACCCCTGGTCTATACACCCTCCAGGCTTCAGACCTGGTCAGGGTGTGACAACTTACTCCACTAGAGCCACCATCACATGAACATGAGTTGCTAGGACATGCTTGAGCCTTCTCTGAGCAGCCATGGCATCTCGGTCTTGAGAGATGTGGGAAGGAACAGGGTGTGAGCTGCTGGACACACAGTCACAGCTTCGAGGGAGGCAGACAGGAAATGATGCAATTAAGTATTCCAAGCATCCAGCATTCATGCATCTCAACAAAGGACTCTGCTGCCTGAGGCCTCACTCCATTGTCACAATGTGAAGACTGAGTTATTTCTAGCCCTGTTCGTCTGTTTTGCTCACTGATTCGTTCCTAGGGCTGAGAGGAGTGCCCGCTGTGGGAGCTACTTCATTTCTCAGACAAAAGAATAGGGTGCACTTGGTGCTATGGGACAGGGCTCTGCACATCCCTGGGCCCCGCCTGTGCCTTCTGCTGCACAGACCATGGCTGCTCCAGAGACCAGTGTTTCCTTGTGTCCTTTCCCAACATCCTACGGCACCACCAGGTGCAGGATAACTGTCACAGGTGGCTCTGGTCTCAGGTCAGGATCGCCTGTGCCTGGGGGCTGTGGATTCCTTGGCCTCAGGAGTAGCCTCCCCCTCGGTGGCACATGATGACAGCCTGGCCATGCTAAAGAGTCACCGAGCTGCTCGGATTCCCTCGAGGTGTGGGATTCTGAGGACCAGGTGTGACCTCACATCAAAACCACTTCCCTGAGAAGTCTGAGGGCTGCTCACTGGCTCCACAGGATGGCACTGACCTTGGGCTGTGCTCCTCTTCTGCTTAAATGTCCTGCAATGCAGGCGGTGGTGGCTGCATCCAGGAGGAGAGCCTCTCATGTTCTCCTTGACCCTAAACATGAGCCCCTCCTGTGTCCCACTGCGCCTCCCTCCCGTCACGTGATGTGTTACCTGCATGGCCTGGACCTCAGGGAAGTCCCCTGCAGAAATCTGGTATTCTCGCTGCAGCTGCAAGTAGATTTCTGGGAGCCTACAGATAAGTTCTCGCTTCTTGTTTTCCTTTCCGAACATATTTGGCATCTCCTTCTTCAGGTGGCTGATGATGTAGGCGTGGACCTGCAGGGAGATGTCGAGTGAACATGTGCTGTTCAGAACTGCGCAGAAGGGCCAAATGAGACTGCACCTCACACAGCGGGGAGTGAGGACCGGGGTGCAGGTTGTCCAGGGGATGCATGTCCAGAGCTCCTGAGCAGTGGTCAGGCCAGTGGGCTGAGAGCTGGGTAGAGGGTGGAGCCAGAGCCAGGGGAAAAACCGCAGCTACGCAGAGAGAGTGGACAGAGAGGACGCCGGCACCAAGCCCCAGGGGCAAGAGGAGCCAGAAGCCTCCAGGAGGTTGGACAACAGATCCTGGGAAGAGGAGATACTGAAGTTGGCCTCGAAGAACAGGCGGGAGGTGTGGCCGAGTGCAGGAGTACATTCTCCCAGGTGGAGGAGGGAATGTGGACCGCAGCACAGCACAGCACGTTTGGGGCAATGTCCTGGATGTGATTGAGAAGGTAGGGAGGGTGGGCTGCACACACTCTGCCCACCAGGGGTTAGGAGTCAGGGGAGGATTTAGGCCAGGCTCTGCCAATCCAGTGATGGTCTGGGGCACCAGAGAGGTCAGCACAGGGCTGAGAGCAGCCTGTTTCCCAAGTGGACTGGGACAGCTTGGCTGGGGATGGCTGGGCAGTGTGGAATAGTACCCAGGCTGCCCCTTGTTCCTGTCCAGGAGGGGCAGCTGACTTGGGGAAATTCCATGGCTCCAGCTCAGGCGTGCCTATGTGTGGCAATTCTGGGGTCAGGTAGGGAGTGACAGGTGTGGGACAGGCCTGAGCTGCAGTGACTAACAGGAAGACCTAAGAGAATGTTTCTCCTGGTCCCAGGAGCACCAGGAAGTGAAACTGGAGACTGATGGCAATGGTTGATCAGCACAGAAGCTTCTAGAGCAAAGAGATGGGGAATGTCAGAATCCCTCCGGGGGCAGTTCAGGTGCCAAAACCTCCACAGGTGGCACTAAAGCCATTTCTGCATAAGGTCAGCCAGCAGGGACCATGCTGATTGGCAGCAAGTCCCCCTGGGAAGGAACCCAGGTGGATGAGGAAGAAGCCCCAGAGGCTGATCTCCTAGGGGTGGCCCTGGACGATCAGATCACCTGGGGGTCAGTATCCCCGTGCACCGTCACACCCTTCCTCAATGTTTCCACTACCCAGTGATTCCCAGTGCAGGACCAGACGGCATGTTCATTATGAGAGCTTTGCTGTAGGGCTGAGTCCTACAGAATAATTCAAAAGTCAAGTAAGTAACTAAAATAAGAAAGGATGAAAAACAAAGCAGAGACTACAAAAAGAAAGTGACTACGTAGCTATGGAAAATCCTATTAAGGAAAACAGACCTCACCACAATCTTGTGGAAGAATGGAAATTAACTAAAGGGGATAAGTGGACGCAACCTGTAGCTCAGCCAAGGGCCTCTGTGGATGAGGACATACTAGAGAAGGCCAGAAACGTTTGCTACACTGAGAGATGCGTGATGCAGGCTTGGTACGTGTGGTACGGACGAGGATAATTTCCACCTGCAGGAAGTCACCTCTGCACGGTGCTCACTGTGTCACCAGCCACTGCTCAGAGTGCACAGAGCTGGAGAGGTGATTCTAGATTGCCCTGCCACTAGCAAGCTTGCTTACTCATTTTTCAATAAAAGACAACCTAAAGTATTTCCTAGGTTTTCTAGGGATAAACAGAGAAACCCAGCATTTAGGAGCACTTTTCTTAGAAGCCTGGGTATGGTGATGAGTCTTAAGAGGAGCTAGTGCCTCACCTCATGTGGTGACGGCCTCGTGAGTGTTGTTGGGGCTGCGGAGCCCCAAGTACTTACAGAATCGCCACACTGCAGTGGGGAGAGCCAGACGGTTACCAGCCACCCCAGAGTAGGGGTGGCACAATCTTCCTGGAAACTAGGGGTGCCCTGGGTAGGAGCCAGCAAGAGCCCTGCCCTCCACACCCAGGCACTGCTGAGCTGCCTAGGGAAGACGTCCTCTCTGTCCTGTGCTCTGGCTCACTCCTACCAGCCCCTGCCCCTAGGCTGGCACCTGATCCTGATCACAGGCCTGCCAGGGCCTGGGTTCCTGGGCTGAACTCGGGTGATATGTGCCTGCCACAACCCTCCACCACTCAGAAACCTCATGGGACTTGCCAGGTGATGACTGAGACTGCTGGCTAAGGGCTGCCCTTGGACAGTGGGCCTCAGAGGCGGCTCTTGTGCCAGGTTTTAGTTTCCTTCACCTGTTACCAACCTGGTACTTTTTTTTTTTTTGAGACAGGGTCTCGCTTTGTAGTTCAGGCTGACCCTGAGCTCACTATGTAGCCCAGGTAAGCCTGGAACTCAGCAATCCTCCTGCCTTTGCCTCCTGAGTGCTGGGATGACAGGCGTGAGGCACCATGACTGGCATTGTGGTGCGGTATTGATTGCTGGTGGGCATGAGTCACCACACCCAGTGTCATTGTATGTGGTTATCGGGCATCGAACCAGGGACCTTGTGCTGGCTAGGCAGGCACTGGAACCACTGGGCTAAATCTCCAGCCCCCAACCTTGTACTTCTTATCTGAGTCGTGATTCTTGGAGACCTGCTCATGCTGCCCTCAGCCCATTTCTGCTTCCAGGAAGTCCACTGGTCTGTGTGGAGGTCTCCTGTCGGGCCACCTGTGAATGGCTGCCCTTCCTGGGGCATCCTGGGACAAATGCCCAGGCCCAGATTCTGGGTAGGGGCTCTGGCCTTAAAAGGTTGATTAAGTTTTATGGTAAATTAGAATCTCAGAGTACTGGATATGGAAGGGACACTCTGTCTAACTGGATTCTTGGTTCCAGGAATTTCGTACACCTTCCTCAGGGTCACACAGCACCCAAATGCCTTGTTTCCATCCTTACAGAGTTATTTTCTGTGGGTGTGAGTTAAAAACAGTGCAGATGGGGTCGAGGACCTAGCTTAGTGGTGGAGCACTTGCTTAGCATGTGCGAGGCCTGGATTTGACCCCTTATATTAAATTTAAAAAATCTCTTAGAAGCTGTTTAAAATCTGGAATACATAATGAACTATGACTGACAGAACAATAGTTTGGAAAATTGATTCAGGGTTTGATTTCTGATTTGAGCCTCATTTGTGGAAATTTTAGAGGATGTTTACTCTTTCTCGCCCACACACCGAAAATGGCTTCATCACGGCACATAGACACTGGGGATGCCACACAGCAATGTGGTGAGAGGCTGCAGTCTTCTAGCAGGAGGCACCTCGTCAGTTTCTAGAGACTCTTGGTAAACACGGGACAGGCCAAAATGGCTCTGGTCCACAGGCGACTTCAAAGCTCACTGCTGCCCTCCTGTTCAGAGCTCTCCAGGTGCAGAGGCCCAAGGCTACCTGGAGAGGGCCCTGTGCAAGGGGCTAGGAACAGCTCGAGGCCTTCTGTCCTTCAGAATGAAGAGAATTAATAATGGGGGAGCAGGAGTGAAGTGTTCAGAGGGAGAGGTGGGAGGGAGAGCGGCCAGCCGGTCACCACTCTAGACACCCAGGGACCTGCCAGATGCCGCCCTCAGCTTGTCACCACATGGTGGAAGTGACAAAGTTTATCTCACACAGTTATTATGAAGCACAGACTGGAAAGGAAGGGTAAAGGTTACTTGGTAACGTGGGCTCGGGCCTATGGTGGGAGTGCGACTGCCAGAGAAGGCTCTGGTTCTTCCGGCCTCAGTGAGACGAGGAAGGGGGGTCCAGGGGCCTGACTCACAGTGAATGACACTGACCTCTGTGGCTTCTGAACATTCTTACCTTGCTATTCATCTTTTTCCTTGTATAAAACTGAAAAAGCCCCTAGTCATCTAATAGTGATGCCTAAGGTTATATACCCTGAATCAAAAGGACTATTTTTCTCCAAGCTAATAAGTCACTGAGCAGAAAGAGATGTTCTCTCCTCTATATGCACATGCGTATATTCACATATCCTCCGATATAAGCCTCATTAAATGTGTCTAGTGCAGGGCATGTGTGAATGTATATATTTCCATGTTGAGAAGCGTGCGGTCAGGGGAGTGACACGCTCTGTTTGCCTGGGAGGCCGACACCTGAGCCCTGGTGGGGGGCAGCTATCAGGTGGGACAGACGCCTTCTCTGGCAGTGGCTGGGGAGGCTGGTGGGAAGCAAGGTTAGGTACTCTGCCATTCAGCTGCAACCTTAAAACAAATGGGTGGGGACCTGCATTTCTATAAGGTCAGCTAGAAATTTAAAATCAAGGCATCGGCACATTTGAGAAGTATGTTTATGATGACAAAAAAAAAATTCAATTAACAGCCAGGTGTGGTAGTGTATGCCTGTTTTTCCAGAATCCTGGGAGGCTGGGGCAGGAGAATCATTGAGTTGAAGCCTGGCATGGGCAATTTAGCAACTTAGTGAGACCTTGCCTTAAAACAAAAAATAAAAAGGACTGGGACGTAGTTCAGTGGGAAGATCTTGGGTCAACCCCCAATACTGAGGAAACAAATTCATTTAGTAGAGCAGAGAGCAGAAAGGCGAGCCCAGGGGCAATGAGAATGTCTGGGAGAGACAGACATCAGCTTGGTGGCTCCTACTTGAGCAAGGGTTTGATGCCATGTTCAGATCAAGGCTGAGCCTGGCAGCCTGCGTGAATCAGGGCAGCCTTAAAGGGACCTCAGGGAGCTGTGGAAGCATCTGAGGCCAACCTGCAGTATGACAGCCTTCCCTATTTGGGCAAGACTGACACCTCCAACAGCTCGGGCTGCCGACTGGGCTATTTTTAAAGCCCCAATGTAGATAAACAATAAAGAGCTCAACCCACCCGGACATGTGGTCCTCACACTGAGCCTGGTCCATCCGGCATACACATGACTGAGAAAAAAACACTTCTGGAAAACAAAACTAAATTCTGCAGAACTACAGTGAACCCTCAAAGGCACTGAGCTCTCCATTTCTTTCTCATTTTTACTGTTCCTTCCTTAAATACTACTTCATTTTTGTTGAATGCGTCTCTCCAAGTGGGTGGGAACATTTCTTAGTCTTGGGCAAAACGTTTATCAGAGGCTGGACTTATAGTAACCTCACCTCCCTTTTCACTTTGGTTCATTTCTCTCATAAAGATGATTTTGATTTCTATGAGTCTGATTTATTAGAACTGAAGAAAAACCTCTTACATTTGCACACCCTTGGTCAGTCTTTCCCCACAGCTCACTCTAACAAATCTATAGTGTGCCCTGGTAGGGAGTGTAGAGAGAGAAGTTTTTAAGCAGGCTGCCTGCGGATGCCACAAGACCTGACCTCTACACTGTGCTAAGCCCACTCTGACATTTCCTGTTTTAGGGACTGATAGTTATAAAAAAAAAAAAAAAACACACAGTTGGAAAAGACAGAGAGCCCAGTGTGGTGGTACACACCTATAAACCTAGCACTTAGGAGGCAGAAGTATCAAGAGTTTGAGCCTACAGTGGTTCTGAATCTGCCTTGCAAGCACAAGGTCCTGAGTTCGACCCCTGGCAACTACACACCACAATGCTGGGGATGGTGACTCACATCTATAATCCCAGCACTCTAGAGGCAGAAGCAGGAGGATTGCTGTGAGTTCGAGGCTTGCCTGGGCTACATAGTGAGCTCAGGGCCAGCCAGAACTACAAAGCGAGACCATGTCTCAAAAAAAAAACCAAAAAACAAAAAACAAAACAAACTGGGTGTGGTGGCTCACGCCTATAATCCCAGCACTTGGGAGGCAGAGACAGGAGGATTGCTGAGTTCGAGGCTTGCCTGGGCTTCATAGTGAGCTCAGAGCCAGCCTGAACTACAAAGTGAAACCCTGTCTAAAAAAAAAAAAATTAAGTTTGAGCCTCATCTGGACTACACAGTGAGTTCAGGCCAGTCTTACCACAAAGCAAGATTGGGCCTCAAAAAAGCCAAAAGACAAATAAGTCATTTAATTTTGACAGCAGTACTAGTTCTTAGTATTATTACAATATCATCTTTGTGACACCTTAATTAAAACAAGGATGCCTTGCTTTCTCTGGATGGGCCATGGATTCTGCTTAACTACAGCATCCTGGAGTCAGATTCAACCAGTCAGATCTGTCACTGCTTGGATGACATCTGAAAACTTGTCCTGTGCTGTTTTCAAAATGTCAGATCAGGGCCGGAGATTTAGCTCAGTGGTTCCAGCGCCTGCCTCACCACCGCAAGGTCCTGAGTTTGATCCCGGTAACAAAGCTTCAGGTGAGGGTCGGGGGCAGCTCAGTGAGGGAGTGTGGTGCCCAGCATGTGCAAGGCCCTGGGTGTGGTCCAGGCTACAGAAACCAAAGCCTGCAGATGGTCTGAGTGACCACACTAGTCAGCGACCACATCTCCCACGCTCGGCACTGCTGCTCATGCAGCTGAGCTTGCTTCCTGTCCTGCTGCTCGTCATGGCACTGCCTCCAAGCAACTGGCACTGGGTAGCTCAGGCTAGAAGGACTGTGCCTCACACATTTTTCCTTGTGAGAAGGAACAAGCCAGATACTATTCTTAGGAAGAAGAGAAATGCAAGCTTTTTTCCTATAAGTAAGCTCAGCAAGTTTGACCACCCCACCCCCGCCCCGCACAAGGGTTTTCTTTATTCCCAGTGACAGAATACAGAGCCACATTCTGTGCCTCTCGGAAGCTCGGCCACGCTGGCCTGTCTGAAGGGCAGATGTTCCAGGTTGGCAGCAGAGCCCAGGGTTACAGTGCTTGGCACTTCCAGCCCAGTGATGACTGGCAAATTAAAAATATCCGTGGGTACTTAAACATGGTGGAGGACAGTCTCCAACTGTGCAAAAGCTATGGCAGGAGTGGTCCACTTTGGTTCTAAAGCAACGTGAGCGGTTGCACACTCTGAAGTGCAGCCGGAGGAGAGAGACACCACATGCCTAAGAGGCCACAGAGGGGCAAAGAGGGACTTCTTGCCCCTGAGCATTAGACTTGGGAAGCTCGAGAAAGGGGTCATCTGGGAGGGCCACAGGCACATGGACTGACAGACCAGGCAGCATAACTCCTCTGCAGGACAAGGAACAAAGTGGCTTGCAGTTCCAGAAAGAGAGGAAGCAGCTTGCGCCAGGGACAAAGGAAAATGAACGGTGTGTGGCCTTGGGTTAGCTGAGTGACATGGGGGGAATTCAGTGCCCTCACCGGGACAGACGGACAGAGGGGGAGCAGACAGGGGACAGGGTGGGGGCCCACAGGTGGGGCCGTGGTAGCCCAGGATGAGTCTCTTTCAACACAGAAGAGATGCTGCTGTGGGAGGGAAGATGGCACTGAGGAGCAGAACAGGCTGGGGCTGTGGTACTCCCAACTGGCAGCCTGGGGAAGCCCTGCCTGCCTATCCCCAATGGGGACCTCGTAGCCCCTGAAGAGCACCCACAGCAAGTGTTCCTGCCCTGAGGGGCACACTGCTTCCCACTCTCTGCTCCAGAGGCGGACCTCCTCAGCGGTCTCAGTGCCGAGTCCCGTTGGCGGCATGAAGGGTGGACTCTAGAAGGCTGATGGCTGTGCTGAGGCCAGGCTGCAGCAGGGGACACCACAACATCAGGGCAGTGAGGCAGAACCACCTCCCGGCCAAACCCCGGTGGGTCTGGAGACGTGGCCTGAGGACTGGTCTGAGCAGAGGCTGGGCTGCTGGCCGGACAGCTGCCAATCAGGCTTGTCACAGATGGGAGCCTGGAGTTTACCTGGCTCTGCAAAATGGAGTGGGCACAGGCCTCTGGGCCCAAATTTCACTGCTCATGAGGCACCTGGAATGCATCTCTAGACACAGGGGAGTTCACAAGCACACTGGGGCTTCTCTGCATTGAGGCGGTGATGTGAGCTCCAGCCTTGGGTGTGTGGTCCTAGGGGTAGCCTCTCAGCATCCCATGGGTTTCCCCAGGCCACTTCAGGGGCCAGGGGCTCTGCCAACCACTCTGTCATGGTGGTCAACTGTCACACTGAATCCTCACATACACCCTATGGAGGATCCTTGTGGCTCCAGTTTAAGAGATTGTAAAACAAATGTAGAGGGTCCAAAGCCCTTGGCCCAAAACCACAGAGCAGGACCGGAATGCATGGGGCTCCCCAGCTTACCCTGTCATATGTGCCACCCCTTGGCCCCTGGGAAAGTGTGCCCCAGCACAGGTGCTGGCCTGGACATCGCCAGCTTACCTTGGCCAGCCTGGCTCGTTTGATGAGGTCATTCAGCTTGCGCACTGCAGCCTTCTGTGGGAGGCTCTGGATGTCTCTGAAGAGGTCCTGGGCCTCAGCCTCAAAGAGCCGGCGGTTATCTGTGTTCTGCAGGGGCTGCGCCCAGAAGGAGCCGATGTAGACGCGCAACACCTCAGGTGTGTTGATGACCTTGCCCAGGGACCACATGAGGGCCCCGTAGACCCGCATCAGCTGCTGCGTGTCCACTTGGTCAGCCTTGTTCAGCACCACACGGATCTTATCATCCTGGCCCCGGAAAGCCTTGATGGCTTCTGAGAACTCATCAGAAATGTCCAGTTTGTGAGCATCAAAGAGAAGGATGATCCTGTCGACCCGTTCGGCAAACCACTGCAGGACCTGGCAGAAGTCATACCCTGGGTGGAGAGAAGGCATGTCAACGCACCGACAACTCCGGGGTGTGTGATTTTGGGGTGCTCAGAAAGCTGCCAAGGAGAAAGCTCCAGCTTGAAGTTGGAGGCAGCAGAGGCCCCATGACCTGCAAATCATTTAAATGGGGCTTCTGGTTAATGCTGGGGATCCAGGGAGACCATCTGTGGAAAGGAGCTGGGAAGAGAAAGGGTTCCTGGTCACTGTGGCCCGCAGGGTGCTCTTGGTCAGGGATCACAGGAAGCTTGGACTTCTCCAGTCTCTGAAAGTCCCTGAGAGGAAGAAGAGACCCTGATAACTGCCTGGGGTTCCACAGGGTATCCAGCAGGCACTGGAGTGGGATTGGGCTCTCTCTCTCTCTCTTTGTTTTTAAATTCTTTATTGGTACAATTTATATACATCTCACAATCACACATAACATCGAGGAATTTGCACCAATATATGACACAAGTTAATTCTCATTTTTACCCATATCCCTACCTCCCCACACCTCCCCACCCCCTATATATATGCTCTTTTATTTTCTTTCAGAGTCATATTTATTCCTTCCCCTCATTACATTCCCACACCAAATTTCCTTTGGAAACTTCCTATTCTACAAAAACTGTCATACTTTCTAGAGCTCATTTGTATCTACAGGTGCTCATATCAAGGAAAAGATCCAGTATTTACCTATCTGTGATCTATTTATTTGACTTATTAATGTGATTGGGCTCTCTTAACCCTCGACTGCAGAGTGTGGAGAAATCAGAGGTTGGCCTGGTCAAGGATGTGTCTGATAGTTATCATTTGGACTATTTATAGCTCATACGGATAAATATTTTAAAAATGATGCCTCATAGCTATTCTGTGAAGTGGTTTCTTGCCAATTTCTTTTTTAAAATAGACCTACAACAAATTCCACAGAGCCCACTTTGGCTACCTACCAATATGCTTCAAACTAAGCAGCTAAATAAACTCTTTAGCCCAAGGTCAAGGCTTTTAGGCCTTTCCTCAGGGAGGCAGATTCCCACGAGTTGAGAATGGGATGAAGCTGGACCCCCCAAAGTTTATTTTTAATAAATCTTAGGCTGATTAGCTGCAGAGGCCCCGGCTGAGAGGCTACCTTTCCTGACCCCTTCTCCTTTGGTGTTTCCTCTTTGCTCTCCACTCAAAAAACTTCCAAGTATATCAAAATCTGGAAAATAACAATGAATGGCAATGGGCCTAACTTGGTAATGAAAACAAATTCTGACACTGTCTCTTGTTTATTTCAGAAGCTTTTCAACACTGAACCTCATTTAAAATTCAGATTAACAGGGGCTGGGGATTAAGCTCAGTGGTAGAACACTTGTCTAGCACATGTGAGGCCCTGGGTTTAGTCCTCAATGCCAAAAAATTTAAAAACAAAGAAGCAAAGCAAAATAAAAAAAAAAAAAAAGCAAGAGCCGGGTGTGGTGGCTCACGCCTGTAATCCCAGCACTCGGGAGGCAGAGACAGGAGGATTGCTGAGTTTGAGGCTTGCCTGAGCTACATAGTGAGCTCAGGGCCAGCCTGAACAAAAAAGCGAGACCCTGTCTCAAAAAAAAAAAAAAAAAAAAGCAAGAAAGAAAACAAGGAAAATTTCATATACAAAATATCATATGGGGTCATTTTAAGAATGAAATGGGTCCTTATTTACCAACACGTGCAAGTCTCAAAAAAAATTCTCAAACAAAAAACCATTGAGTAAAAAAATGAGTTTCAATAGACTGAGTGCAGCATGATGATGTTCATGCAAAATATTAAAATGCAAGTAATATGAGGCAATCTAGGGGTATAGACAATGGTGCAAATACACCCCAAACCACCAGCAGCAGCTTAGAGACTGGCTGGCTGTAGGCTGGAGGGAGGCCGGGGTCAGGGCAGATAAGGATGTCCAGGGGAGCAATCTTGGTAAAGACAAGGCGTCCACAGACCAGTTTTTGCACATTTGAAGAACAGATATAAGGGGAGCAGCTGCACAAATAAACAAGAGTTAGACATGGTTTTTGTTTTATTTCTGGGATTTTTGTTTGTTTATTTGTGTGCTTGTTTTTTTGAGATAGGGTCTCATGCTACCTAGCCCAGGCTGGCCTTGAATTCCCACTGATCCTCTTGCCTCAGCCTCCCAAGTACTGGGATTATAGGTATGTACCATCATGCCTGGCTAGGTATGTTTTTATTTTGGTACCAGGGACGGAACTGAACTCTTGACCTTGCACTTTTGAGACAGGTGCAGTGCCACAGAACTAAATCCCTGGTCCTTGATAGGTTTTTAACAATAAAAATTCACAGGTGCTGAAGCCCCTGTGTGTCACTCCTGGTTATTTTCCCCCTTCTTCCCCAGAGAGACCAGCCCGTGTGTGGATGCTCCCAGGCACTTTTAGACATCCGGTCTCACTTTTGCCTTCTCTAGTCTGCCTTGCTGTAGCATCCTGATCTCCTGGGGATGAAGAAGACAAAGCCAGGGCTAGGGGTGGTGGGGTGGTGGCAGCAGATCTTATACTCATCTCTTCTGGTAGCCAGTTGAGATTATAGAAGAAAAAAAAAAGACTTACTGAATGGGGCCCTGGAAGTACGTAAAGATGGAAAGTCAGTGTTTTCCTCTGAGCTCTGTCCCTGCAAGACCACACAGACTGTCAGTGCTGCTGTCACCTGACAGCTCAGGCCGCAGGATACAGGTGAACGGGCTCTCTGGTCCCAGGCACCACAGAGGACCTGCAGAGCTGGCTGTGCAGCCAGGATGCCTGCTGCTGCCTGGGACTGTCTTCTGCTGAGCACCTTCCTGTCTGCAGGGGAGGTGACCCTGGCAGGCTACAGAGGCAGACAGCGGGGCAGATAGTCTCTGTCCCATCATTTAGCAGAAGAGACAAGGGCAGGTGACCTAGAATTACATGCTCATCTCTTTCCACGCAGAGATGGGGAAAGTAGAACTGAACGTGGCCTGGAGGGTGGCAGGACTGACAAGGTGGAGTGGCTCCCTGGCCCCTCATTCAGCCTATGGCCACTTCTCCAGCCTTCTGAGGAATTCCAGGAGTGACAGACTCGTGTGCAATTTACTCATTTTGGCCAGAATCAGCGTTTTTGTCTTGCTACCAAGAACCGCAGCTGGTGAGCCATTTCCCTCCACTTCAATATTTCTGAGTCTCTTATTATCTGCTGAGAGGAACTGCCACCCAGATGGGGAAGTTGAGACAGCAGCGCTGTCCCCCGCGGGCACTGCTTCACATGCAGGACTCCACCCCCCTCCCGGGCTGCCTCGGTTGAGTGCTTTTGACACAACACATGTTGAACTTTTAACTAAGATCAGAGTTCCTCACAGGCAACTTACTTTTCTTGAAAAACAGATTTGGGGTGGAGATCCAGCCCAGTGGCCGAGCGGTGGCCTAGAGCACTAGAAGTGCCGGGTCCTACCCAGAGCACTGCAGGCAGAGGGAAGGCAGAAGGGGAGGGAGACACCATTCCAACCCACACAGGTGCTACAGGTCAAGACATCGCATGTCACTGCGCAAGTCCCTGTTCTCTTGTTTTAAAGCCACAGCGAGAACCAAAGAGTATAAGTAGGTAGCTTTGCTTAGGTTTGCGTTGTCATTGACCAGAGTAAAGGAGCTTGTTACACGTGGGGAGACACAAGCCAGGAGTCAGAGAATGTGCCCCAGGGTGGAGGGTGTCAGAGCCGGAAGGGCTGCCCTGAATGGCCTTCACCACCACACATCATCCTCGTTACTTTTCCACTGTGCCATCTTGTAGTACACGCCTCGCGGCAGAAATACACTCATGTGGACTGTCACCATCGTCCATCTCTGCAGCTTTCTCGTCTTTCTGACTGAAGCTGAACATCACACAAGAGCTCCCCTCCCACCTCTCCCAGCCTCTGGGCTCACCATACCTCCCTGTGTCTGTGTCTGTGCAGGCAACTTCTCTGGGTGCCTTGCACCAGTGCAGTCAGGTAGTCTTGGTCCTTCTGGGACCGAGCATAAAGCCCCCGGCCATCTGTGTGGTGGCATGTATCAGAATTTCCCTCCTTTCTAAGCCTGCAATAGGTTGACTCTTAAATCATGAAGCACTTACGTGGCTATAAAAACTTCAGCTGATCTAATATTCAGTAATGCTTTAGGCTGCCTGCCGCAGGAGAACCCAGATTCAGATCGAGGGAATGCCAACAGTTCTGAATGCTCCATCTGATCATCAGCTGGTAGCTTTTTTTTTTTTTTTTTTGAGACAGAGTCTCGCTTTGTAGTTCAGGCTGGCCCTGAGCACACTGTGTAGCCCAGGTAAGCCTTGAACTCAGCAATCCTTCTGCCTCTGCCTTTCAAGTGCTGGATTACAGCGGTGAGCCACCATGTCCGGCATCGTGGTGTGTGATATTGATTGCTAGCATTGTGGTATGTGGTTACTAGGAGACTGAACTTGGGACTTTGTGTTTGCAAGGCAGACACAGGAACCACTGAGCTAAATCCCCTGCCCAGCTGGTAGCTTTTTAGAACAAAGGAAAACTACCTTTAATGTGCTTGTTTTGTTCTCCTGACCAACAAGAACACACCTTCTGGTTCCAAACTTTGGTGTGTGTTCCGTACAGGCAGCGGCCCTCACCCTCACCAGGGGAGCTGAGAAGCCAGATCCCCACCCCAGTCCTGGGGATGCAATTCCATGGCTCTGGGGAGGGCCACGGGTCTAAATTTTAGCCTCTTGTTGACTCATGTCAGGCCCAGGCAAATGGACACGCACTGCTCTGTTCTTGCTGACAGCCCAGTCCACACATGGACCCACCTTGCAGATGGGCAGCTCGGCCTGTCCTTGGAGAAGCCACCCCTGCTGCCCTGTGCTCATGGTGCCCTGTGTCACCTCAGTTCTCGCTGTGGCCCTGTTGGCTGGAACGATGCCCCAAAGCCTATCCTTTCTTATTTGGGGGTGCAGTCCCAGGGTAGTGCCCCCCAAGAATAGCTCTTGAAGGGACAATTTTTTTTTTGGTGGTATTGGGGATCAAACTCTGGCCCCTGTGCTTCCAAGGTAGACGTAGTACCAGTTGAGCTAAATACCCGGCCCTTGAAGGAGTAATTTCTGTAGGAAAATGTGTTCAAATGCCCAGAACTGGCTTTACATACTTATGTGGACTGTGTCTTTCTGGAAATTGGAAACACACCGAAAACTTCCATGAATTTAACGACACTTCACATCAAAAGTCCAAAAATGGCTAATAATTTTTGAATGCCCAGGATGTGCTTGGAACCATCACCAAGAAACGGTTACAAGATGCAGGTTGCTAGCTTTGTCCCTCGGAGCTCCAGACTAGAGGCAACTGCGAGTGGAAAGCCCGGCACAGCGCAACGCAAAGGGAAAGAGCTGTTACCAGGAGCAATTCCATTGCTCCCAGGCCCTGGAGCAGGTGAAGCTAAGCCAGGCCACGGAAAGCAGGTCAGTGTACCTGGGCTTGGGTTGGGGTGGGGCTGGATGAATGACTGGGACCTTCTTAGGATGATGGGGTTTCTAGACCATTGTCTTAGTCACTTTCCCTGTTGCTGGGAAAAGGTTCAATTTAGTTCACAGTTTCAGAAGAATCTGTGTATGGCTGGCAGGCTCCAGTGCAAACCCGGCATGGTGGAAGGGGCTGAGCAGAGGAAAACTGCTCACAGCATGGCACCGGGAAGGAAGCAGGGAGAGAAGGGAGCCTGGGAAGGAGAGAGTCCCTTCTGGGTCATGGCCCTCAGGGACCTGCCTCGACCAGACTCTTCTCCTCAGCAAATACACCCATCATGTGTGGGTGAACCCCCAGTGAGCACAACAACCCCATGAAAATTTGGGGGGATGTTTTAGAGCTAAATGTAACAAGCATGAAGATGGTAGTAATGATGTGTGTGCACAGATTTGCCAAAATTCCCCAAACTACTCAGTTAAGATGGGTGTATGGAAGGTATATGTTAACGAACTAACTTCAAAAGTAGAAATAAACAAAAGAGGAAGGAAAGGATAGAACTCAAGTTTGCTTGACTTGTTTAAAGACCCGATTCTCTGCAAACCACTAATGGACTAGGAAGCAGAAATGTTTTTGTCAAGGCAACTCTAGGGCCATACTGGTTATGTCTTGAGGTGAATGAAGACAGAGCAGGAGCTCAGTGTGTTCGCTATAAGAGGCCCTCTAAAACCAGGCATGATAGTGTCTACTTATAATCCCAGCACTTCAAAAGGCTGAGATAGGGGGCTCCCAAATTTAATTCCAGTCTGGACAACTGAGCAATCCAGTGAGACTCAGTCCCAGAACAAAAACAACACACTCTAATAAGCTGATGTAAAGTTTGACTTGTCTTCTGGGACTTTGAGGTATGTGCCATTTCATACCCTACCTTCCGGTCAAGGTGATAAGAGAGATCCCTGTGGTGACAGGTCAGACAGCTTAGGGTGTAGGGGATCAGTTCCAGGAAGGCCAAGTAAAACACGGCCTGGAACAGATGGGTCTGGATGTATGTGCTCACATGTGTGTGTGTAGAGTGCAGGAATCTGGGTAATTTTGCCAGTGGTGCTCAGTAGATTTTTAACATTTATTCATTCAGTTATAGAAATTTTAATTCTTGGAGACTTTCCATGGGGAACTTTTATGAGTCACTAATCAATCTAATTGTCTAAAATCATAGTTGTGACCCTTGCACAAGGACCCTGGACCTATGGGACGGAGACTCTGGCCTTGGAAGATTCCAGCTTGGCACTGCTGGCTGCAGGTTCTAGGAACAATGGGAGGGCCAGGAAGGAAGAGGCTTCCTGCCACAGCCCTCACCCCCTTCTGGCTAGAGATCCACCAGGAATGGCATCTGGGGTTATACAGCTGTTCCCCACCTCAGGTAAATACAGGGTGCGGTCCCTGAGGAAGCAAGCTTGGCAGTCTATTTTTAATAGAACAAGAGAGGGAAAAAGCCTAAATTCCCCCCCAGAGCCAAATTTCTAATTACCTGAGTTTTGAGGAGATGTACGTCAATAAAAGGATGCAGTTCAATGGAGGACAGCCAGAACCAGGCCAGGCTCTCCCTGCCCACATCCTTCCTGTGCCCTTGGGGTGGCAGGGCCTTCGCCAGGACTCAGCCTGAGTTGCTGCTGGAACCTTTCATCTTTTTTTTTTTTGAGACAGGGTCTTGCTTTGTAGTTCAGGCTGGCCCTGAGCTAACTATGTAGCCCAGACAAGCCTCAATCTCAGCAATCCTTCTGCCTCTACCTCCCAAGTGCTGGGATTACAGGAGTGAGCCACCACGCCCGGAAAACCTTTCATCTTTTTGAGGTGGCATCCTGTGCACCCCCAAGTTAGCAGCTCCAGCTGCCCCCGGGTGCTCTGCCCTCTTCTGTGATTTGAGGTCTTTGGGCCTGTGTCCCTCTGCATCTTCTGCACCTGTCAGAGAGTGTCCCTCACAGGCCAGGGCTGAGAAGGCTGACGGTGTCTCTAGGCCCTACCACTCCAATCTGGCCCACAAAATAGCCTCGCTCCTTCTTAGAACTCAGAGCTAATCTCTAAAACTACGGCTTCTCCTGACTACTTTGAGAACAGTGTTTACAGAACAAATCACTCGCATGAGTCTCTGCCTCAACACTCGGCTCTCTCCTATGCTTCTATTGGGACCCCCTGTACCCCACAAAGCTCTCTGGGCTCTCTGTTGTTCCTGGGGGGCAGTTTGTACTGTTCTGTGTGCCCTGCTACACAGACATCCCTTTCCACTGGAATGCCTTTCCTTCCCCCCCCCCTAGCAGCTCGGGACCTTTCTCTGCTGCCTCCCACCAGGGTCTGTTCTCCTCCACAGCCTTTGGTACTCTGGCCTGGCACAGACCACTCCCTGGGCAGGTCTCAGTCCTGGATTAGAACCCCAAAGCCTGTCTAGGTGCTTTCTACCATTCCATCATATGGCCCTCTGCCATATTCTGATCGCCCCGGTGATGCCTTTCCTTGACCCTTATACTCTGTAGTGTGTACGTATTTACTTGGTGGTTAGAGGACAAAAATCCTGTGAGGGCAGAGATCCACCCATTCTGTTCACTGCTGCATGAGATGTGACTGGAAAATGCAGTAAACTTTTAAATTAAAAAAAACTTATTAAAGTAAAAGATATATTCCCACTCAAAATACTTCCTTCACTTCCAACACTTATTCTGTTATTCTTTTTTTTTTTGAGACAGGGTCTTGCTTTGTAGTTCAGGCTGGCCCTGAGCTCACTATGTAGCCCAGGCAAGCCTCGAACTCAGCAATCCTCCTGTCTCTGCCTCCCAAGTGCTGGGATTACAGGCGTGAGCCACCATGCCCGGCTATTCCGTTATTCTTATCACTTAAAAAAAAAACCCTCAGTGGGTTCTGACATTTGTTTGCAGACCTCTAGTGTGTGTTTTCTGAGGATCATCTGTGCAAATACCTATAAAGTGCCCAATTTGTGGCAGTTCTGTGGCAGACCCAGAGTGGCAGGCCCAGCCTGTGGCCTCTGA
Organism: Thryonomys swinderianus; assembly: GCA_004025085.1. Lineage (NCBI taxonomy): Eukaryota > Metazoa > Chordata > Mammalia > Rodentia > Thryonomyidae > Thryonomys > Thryonomys swinderianus. Next base: position 19,225 of record PVIC010005193.1, read on the forward strand.
GCAGCTCTGCAAGCCTCCTCCATGGGGTCTTTAGTCACACTGTTGTGTCGGCTTGGTTTCCCCAACCAATTCCAAATGTTGACCTTTGTGTCATTAGATCTGAGGGTAGATCTAGGGAATGAGGCAGACGAGGACACACCTGCCTGTCCACTAGAGGGTGCTCGGCCGCAGCATGCACTGTATTTTTTTTTTTTAATTATACTCAGAAAGATACTCCTGAAAGAGGACTTCCAGAACTGCTTCCGAGAAATGATGTTCAAAGCTAGGTGAGTATAGGTAGGGGGAGTTAATGGTAAAATGTCATAAATATTTGCTGTAATAAATTTTTAAAAATGTGTACATTTACTGTATATTTTAACCACACCTCATATATATAGTGAATATTCAATAAATTTGGTTTATTTCTACTTAAATAAAAAAAATCAACTGTCATGTGACCTAGCAATCTAACTCCTGGGTATTTATCTAGAAGAACTGAAATCAGGGTCTCAGAAGACATATCTGCACCCCTGTTCAGTATAGCATTATTTACAAAAGGCACAGTGTAGAAACAACACCCACCCATCAGGAATGTATAAGGAAAGTGTACATTCACGCTACAGAACATCATTCAGCTGTACAAAGGGAATTCTGTAATAGGCAATAACACGGATGCAGCCTGAGGGCATAATACTAAGAAACAAGCTGGACAGAAGGCAATGCTCCATGGTTCCACTTAAAGGATATAAATCCCTGAAAGGACTAATCTAGACGGTTAATCCCACTTTTAGCAAAGGCTAATAGCGGCTGCAGAGGCTGGAGAGTGGATGTGAGGTGTCATAAAGGGGCTGTCCTACAAGGTGCCCACCTTGGGCAGCCAGTGAGTCACATGCTACTCTCCGTGAACGACCACTGAACTGAACATGGAACTTTGGTGAGGGAGTTGGAGAGAAACTGTTAAGAGGGTATATTTCATGTTAAGTGCTCTCACCATGATGAAATAAAAACATTTGCTTTATCAGGTGAACTGTCTTGAGCAAGAAGTATAACTACTTTTTTAGCAAGGTAGAGGGTTTGCTAAGAGTTTCTAAGGCTGTTATTAACCATAAAAAGCAAAAATCTAAAAATGAACATCAAATATCTGGGATCATCCAGGTGGACAGAACTGTATTTTCAAAGTCACTGCAACTGTAGTTAAACATGGGCAAGGAGTCTCGGCACTGTTTCCTAGCTGAGTTTACTTTGCAACTGAAAAGGGTTGTTTCTGAAAAAATTATTGTAGTTGAGGGTGAAGTGACAGCTAAATAAACAACAGTGGCAAATATTTACTGAGCTCCCTTCCGCTCCTTCATGGCCCAGAGCCTCGTATCAGTATCATTGCATGCAGACCTTGCAGTGACCCTGGGGAGTGGGGGCTACTGAGACCCCTGTTTTCTTTCTTCCTTTCTGGTTTTTTTTTTTTTTTGGTCCTGGGGATGGAACTCAGGACCTTGCACTTGCCAGGCAGGTGCGAAGCCACTGAGCTACATCCCCGGCCAGCCCTGAGATCCCATTTGACAGGTGTAGAAACAGAACAGGAAAGTCTGGTAACTTCCCCAAGGCACACAGCTCTTCCTCAAGGGAGCCTAGATTCAAGCCCAGAAACCTGGATCTCAGAGACAGTATATGGTGGAATTGGAGGAAACTTTTACTTTCTTTAAAATGGTGGCTAAATGTTCTATAGTGCATATATTGTTTTGTAAAAAATAAAATAAGCCTAACTTGTTGGGCGGTCACTCTTTTTCCTCTGGAATGTGCTTCGGGAGGCCAGATGGCTGGATTCTAGACAGAGGCAGTGTTGTCCAGAGCTGGCACCACCCTAAGGTGAAGTAGTGTGCAGGCGACTCTACCCCAGGGCAGTGGTGCCCCGTCAGCGGTATTTCCAGAGCAGTGTGGGAACAAGCTCATGGCTCCCTGGCTTGGCCCTCACCTCCTCTCTCCTCAGCGCTGTGCCCCTCTCTATAGCTGACCCAGCACAGTCATGGGCTAGGGCGAGTTGAGGTAATCTGTCCCCCCCACCCTGTGGTGGGTGGGCTGGCACTAACCCCTGTCCTGGAGGTTCAGCAAGGTGGCAGGGCAGAGGCCCTGCTCACCGTGTCTGCAAAGAAGGTGCCCTGAGCTCATCCCCTTTGGAGGAGGCTCAATGTGAGGGCATCTCTCAGTTCTCAGTCGGCAAGAGCCGACTCCCACTTCTTGGGGAAAACAGCTGCCTACCATAGATCCTGGCCCAGGGTGGTGGCGACAGTGGCTAATGAACACACCAAAATGTAGATTAAACAAGGGCCACATGGTCCAGGGAGTAGGCTGTGTGCAGTCTTCCCTCTCTTTTCCTCCTACTCCTCTCTTTGGGATTTAGTCCAAGGCCTGCAAAGCATTTTTTTCCCCCTGTGTCTGTTTCCTCATAAAATAAATAAGCCAATCTTGAAGCCTGTCCCTGTTCCCCGGGGAGGGTGTGAGGGCAATGGAGGGTGTAGTGGAGGATGCAGTGTATGTGGCCCAAAGGCCTGAGGGAGGTTCTGGCCTCACAGCACCATAGCACCACACATGGGGCGGAGATTAGGGTGTCACTCACGGAGAACCTACTTCTTCCGGGTCTGTCACCAAGTGGAAGGGAAACGTGGATTTTTTATCTCTTTTTCCATCTCAAATCAAAATCAGCTTAAGAAGCAAGCCCACTTATGGACTGAGGACTGGAAAAAGCATGTTTTAGGCTCTGCTGGAGAGGGAAGTTGGGAAAAACCCACGAAGAAAAACCTGTCACTCCTGAAGCATGGTTCAGCCAGCCATTTTATTTTTCTGGGCCTTAGATTCTATAATTTTAGGATGAGTCAGATGATTAATGATTCTTGCTAGATCTTAAAGTACAGCCACACAGGATGACCCTGGATAGTAAACCTGAAAATCCAAATCTCGGGGAAATTCATTTAGTTCAATGGCTGTATAGTACAGATATCAATGAGTTACAGGAACAGCATAAAAATGTATACCTTGGGCCGGAGGGTTAGCTCAGTGGTTCCGGCGCCTGCCTCGCAAGCATAAGGACCTGAGTTTGATCCCCGATTACCACATGTAATGCTGGGCGTGGTGGCTCACGCCTGTAATCCCAGCACTCGGGAGGCAGAGACGGGAGGATTGCTGAGTTCGCCGCGGCTTGCCTGGGCACCATAGTGAGCTCAGGGCCAGCCTGAACTACAAAGCAAGACCCTGTCTCCAAAAAAAGCAAAAAAAAAAAAGCAAAAAAAAAAAAAATGTATACCTCCAGGCAGCTACAGTACTAGATGACTAACTCTAGATAATAAAATGACTAAAAACAAGTCTTACTTTATTATATTTCTTCTACTGGCCTCCTGTGTCATTGGGTGTTTCCACAGGGCAATGGTGGCCAACCCATGGCACACCTTTTATCTGTTTTTATTTTAAGACTAAAGATATTACTGTACAATTATATTTTCTAAAATAAAACCAGTACACAGGTAAAATTAGAGTGCTGGCACTTAGCAATAAATAAGTGGGTTCTGGGTTGCAGTTTGGGCCCCCAGTATCTATAAAGTTCACGCTCATTGCCTAGAGGATAAATAGTTGCAATGAAATTTTAATATTCTTGTCCTCCAACTCCAAATAGCTTTGTACTAAAAGAAATTCCCACAGCATAGGTCAAAAGATGCTTAAGAGGTCATAAAGTTCAGCATTCTAACATTGTAACAGAAATAACAGCATCCAGGAACCAGTACCAAGTGTGTGGAAATTACTCATTGCTCATTTTTCAAGTGGGCTTTGTGTATGTCAGGCAAGAAAATCTCGCACAATGTATCTATAAATCAGACAGACTCAGCCTGGGAAACACTCCCTGTGCTGATTTTTCTTGAGGCAAAATGCCAGTGGCACTAGACTTCGGCCAAGTGTGATGAGGCCAGACGCTGACAGACACTGACCTTGACAATGCATCTTGTCATTTTGTGGTTCACAAGTGCAAAAGGACAATACTGCTTCACGCAATGGTAATTAGATGACAGCTTTGGCACTGACAAAGGGCCTGAAAGCCACTTTTGAACCTGAACCCTCACCGGGCCCTGTCCTCTGTGAAACATCTCAGTCTTGGGTGAGTATCCTCTGACCACGTGGACAGCAGCCAATGCGAAGACTGCTCTGGCAATGGAGTTACTACTCGCTGGCATGCAAAGCTGGATCACACTGAGAGATGGATGATTCTGGGACAGCATCACAAAGGACAGGCCCACGGCAGCTCCTGTGGGAGCCCGCATTTCCTTATAAAGAAATGACTCACTTTCCTACCAACTGAAGATCATGTAGTCACCAACAGGATTTCAAAATAGGCAAAATATCTCCAGAAAATGAAATGCTTTGAATAGGTTTGTGAACCTGAGAAGATGGCCTACCATATAAACAGTGAGAAATGAAAATTAAGAATATGAGGAGATGCCACTTACCTCTGAGATTAGGGAAGATAAAGGGAAAACTGCTGAGAAGGCCTGGAGTTGGGGGAAGGCCGACACAGCGATGTTCTGTGTCACCGGTGGGACTATAACAAGGTGCAGCTTGGGTGGCGTTTCACCACCCGTGAACACAATCAAATACTACAGCTCCGTGAGTTCAGTAGTTCCGCCTCCTGGAATGCACTTTACGGCTATCTTTGCATATTTTTTGGATTAACCTCTATTTCTTTGACAAATGAAAACTATGTAAACTTATATACAACATAATTTTCTGGAATATGTATGCTCTATAGAGTGGCTAAATCAGCTAATTAGCATGGGTTACACATTTTGTGGTGAGAACACTTACTTAGCAATTCAAGATACACTGGCATTGTGCAAACTGTATATACTTATGTCATGAGTACAAAATAGAATTTCACAATCCACATACTGAGTACACTGACTGTGACCATTTGTAACAACAGAAGATAGGAGCAGCCTGAATGTCCTCAATCCAAAGGACCCTGGGCTTAATAGTTGCTGCGGTGGAAAAGTCTGCAGCAGAGCAGGGTGACAGACCCTCCCTGGCCCCGGAGATGCTGACGGGCTTGCTGAGGAAGAGGACAGACATTCCTCACTATCCAGCTTTCTACAGTTTACAGGCTTTGTCTCGAGCACGCACACCCACACAGCAGGCCGCCTAAGGGGCACCTAGAGGCACTGAAAAGCCAGCTGACCAAACTGGTTGGCCTTCTGCACCCAACAGGAGGCAGCTTGGGGAAACAGATGAAAAGCACCCAGGAGAAATGAGGGGTTTTCTGAGGACACTGTATTATGGCACATGCAAGAAATATCAATGAGTAAGGGAGAGAAGACTATGACAGAGAGCTGGCAAGGTGAAGGAAAGTCGTCCTTCCAACAGGCCCCCACATCCGGCCCCCTCCGCACAGGACCCGTGTCCAGTCTGCCTGCATTCTCCTGTCTTTCCCCGGCTCTACTCATGGGCCCAAATATTTTATTTACCTCCTTTAGCCTTTTTTCTGTCCCTGGAAGAGTAGGTCCCTGTGTCTGAGCTGGCCCTGTTCTCCCTGGGGATGTGGGAGCACATGGCTGAGCCTGCACTGTCCACTCTGGATCTCACCTCAGAACTCTAAGATGAGCAGTGGCGCCATCCCATGACTCAGCTACAACTCTAGGCTGGTGGCCAAGACATGAATCTCACGTCATGTCCAGGCCGCACCAGCTGTGCTGAGCTGGCCTCTAGGGCCCACAGCAGCTGCACCTCATCACCTTGCTTTGCACCTGTGGATGCCACAGATGCCCAGCAAGCCCTGCTATTCGCAGGGCTCTGACATCATGGACTGTGATTAGGCCCCTTCTATGTGTCCCAGCTCGCAAGTGTCCATGGAGGAGCTAGGTATTTACATGGAGCACTTTGGAGCCTCATAAGCTCAATCTTGCGCACTAAAGCATTTTTCTTCCGAAGAGGTGCATTATCTCGGCTAGGTCACCTAGCTGGCCAGAGGGCAGGAAGTGTAGAAATGTCCCAGGCCACCTTCTCAGCATGCACTGCTTCTCTTCATCTAGATTCCTTGATCAACCACCCCCAGGTTGGGGCCCCATTGGAGGACTGAAGCTAGCAAGGGTCTCCCCATATGCCCCAACTCGCTGTCCCACAGGGTTGCCAGGTGAGGGGAGGCTATTAAACATTTCAAAGCACAAAAGAGAAACTTAAAAAAAAATCTCTTTCAAAATATGTTCATTAGGGTTCCTAAAAACCCTGCCATCCCAGAGCTCTAGATGCTTTGCGCTTCCCTGCAAGGTGAAGGCCCAGGGGCCTTGACTTTCTCTTGCTTGGTGGCCCCGAGGCTGGTGCAGTGCGGTTACCTGTGGCAGAGAATCATGTTGCTCTGCCCAAGGCCTTTAGCTGGAGACACTGGCTGGTCACAGGCCATAGCCTCCCCATAGCCCCTCTCCTTCATGCCCTCCTGTCCTGTGGGCAGGCTCATCTCCCACGGTGGGCAGAGCTGCAGCCCGGGTCCCTCTGGGTAGGCTTTCCACATCTGCCAGTGTCTGGTCTCTCACCGGCTCAGGAACAGCCCCACGGGTCCCCCAGACTCCTCAGAGTGGCCCTCCTGCATCACGCCCCTGGACAGTGGCCTCTGTATCCAGTCAGGGACTGCTGCCTGACTGCATCTTCCCAGCTATGTGGACACCAGAGCCAAAGGAGGCACCGCGTGAGAAGAAATGGAGGCCACTGCCTATCACCAGGGACAGAAAACCAGTCAACCCAACAGACCCCGGGAACGAGTGGCAGTGCCAGGGCTGGTCCTGTCCCTGTGGGGCTGAGGACACCTGAGCACCTAATGGTACTTCTGGATAATCAGGAGAAGGATAAAAATAGCTTCTAGTTCCTCCAATGAAGCCTCCTGCTTATTCAGGCCCCGGCTCACACCAGCAGGCTCTCTGGCTTCCTCACCACAGCTTCTGGCTGCTACCTGGCCTCTCTTCTTCCCAGAACCTGCTGGTCTCACCTACCCATGGCTCTGCCAGGTAAGTCTTCCTCGGAGACCCCACACCTGCCACTAGTCACCTAAAGTGGGAATACACGGTCTGGAGGCGCATATCTCCTTCAAGCCTGTGTCTCTATCTGCAGTTGTTCTCTGTTCGGCTCATCTACCCTACTCCTCCCACATGAGGGCAGCCAAGGGTTTGTCTTGCTGCTGTTCCATGGGCAGCAAAGACTATCTGACATGAAGTAGCCGCTCATGGAACATGCTAGGGAAAGACACCTAGAAGCGCATGGTGCAACAGAGATGTGGATTAGGAAGACCTCCTTGCTCCTCCCTCGGACTGTGGGCTGAGGTACACTCTTTCCCAGAGACTGCTGTCAAACACTAATGAAGGAAAACTGGCTGTAGTGCTATTTGCCTATATTCTGGGAGGCTGAGGCAGGAGGGTTTCAAGTTCAAGACTAGCCTGGGAGGCTTAGTAAGAGCCTTTCCAAATAAAATAAAATAAATATAAAATAAAAAATAAAATTAAATTAAATAGATAAAATAAAATAAAATAAAACAAAATAAAGTGCTAAGGGTATAGCTCATGCAAAAGCCCTAAATTCAACGCCCCTACCACTGTGCCCCAAAAGAGATTGATTTGGTATTTGGAGGGGAAAGCATGCCAGTCCCGGTGCCTCACTTGGTCCCCTCCCAGGGCTGCTCCTTGGGGCATAGGACCAGGGTTTGTTTTGCCCTGCATGCTCCGTTTCTCCCTGCAGTTAGTAGCAACTGCTCAGAAGCCACCTGCCTGCTTGCACCTGTTCAGCCAGTGCCACTCAGTAGCAACATAATTCCTATTTTCTCTAGTGGCTGTGAGGACTTGTGGGGCTCAGCTGCTGGTTCTCAGGTGGTGTCTCACAAGATGGGGTCACCTGACCTACCCCTGGCCTTTCCACAGGGACTTCTGGGCTTCCCTTGCCATGAGGCAGTCCCAAAGCACCCGGATGTTTTAGATGGCAGCTGGCGCCCAGAACAAAGGTTCTGAGAGACCCAGGCAGGTCTGTAGGCTCCGCCTGCCCCAGTTCAGGGTTGTGCATTATCACTGCGGCTGCGGCATCAGTCATACCAGACACAGGGCAAAGCTGCCCAAAGGCACAAAATCAACAGGCCTCACTTGGGGTTGTGCTGGGAGGTGGGGGCATCTGTGAAGAACAGACGCCAGATGTGCAAATCACTAAGCCTCTGTGGCTCAGTCTTTTCTTCTGTAAAATGGGACCAAGTGTTCCTACATCATAAAGCTTCTGTGAGGAGCAAATGAGTTAGTAATATATGGAAAGCACATCACAATGCATGATCCAAGTATTAGCTTTACTATTATTACTTGGTAGAGTAAAAAGCACACCTTTTTCTCTGAGTGGTTTGTTTCCCCACATGTGTAAAATGTTTGATCACATGCTGTTCTCTACACAAAGTAAGAGAAATGAACTTCTCACCATCAAAAAATTTTTCAGTACTTTTTTTCATTTAAAAGTTCAGATTTTAAGTCTAAGCATAGCAGTCAGTCCTCATGATCAATTAATTATGCACTTAAATATTTTTTTTAAAAACCCACTAAAAATAGCTGCCAGGGCATGGCAAAGCTATTCTGAGTCATGGCAGTGATGCTCCAGTGTTCGGGTCAGAAGCAGCAACACTTGTGGTGTGGAATTTCCCGTGGCCCTGGTGGAAAAGGAGCCATGAATATGTTTGTCAGCAACCTTCCCCAAGACAAAAAGAAGCCAGGATTTCCTGCTAGTGGTGAGTGGTGAGTGATGGCCAGAACCTCAAAACACAGCCTGAGACCGGCCTCAGCACCAGCTAGAAAACAGGGTTTGCCAACAGCTCCCCTGGGAGCAGCTGCTCTCCAGGGCCAAGTCCAGATAGAACTCAGCAATGGGCAGGTCCTGGACTCAAACGCTGAGTGTCAAAGCAGCCTCGGGACCTGCGCCTGCAGACGTGTGTTCTGTTTACAGAATCTCTGCCCTGCTTCAACACAGCAGTGATCTGCACAGTCTTCCAGACAAGACCCGCTCTCCGGCCACAAGCTTTCACTTGGGGCACACTGTCATCCCCACCTGTGCACCGCCCTGGCCTGCTAAGGCGCTGAGCCTCTACATTCTTCGTTCTCACGGACCTTCCTGCAGTCTAGAAGAGACAGCACTAGTGACAGCAGCCAGTGTCACCATCCCTCCATTATGTGCCAACAGACTCTGTGGGGCCAGCTTCAGGCCACTGTGTTGTTTTACCCTCACCCTGGCCTGTGATGCCAGGACCACGCGGGCCTGTGAGCTTGCCACCTAGCCTGCTGGGTACTGCTCAAGAAGAACAAGAGGACTGAGAATTCAGAAATAAATCCCCACATTTACAGCAAACTGGCTTTGATGCCAAGGCACTGTGATGGAGGAAAGAACTGTCTTTTCCACAAATGGTGTTGGGATCACTGGATTTCCACCTGCAAAGGGATATTACCCAGGAAAGGAAATGCAAAGCCAAAAAGAAGGAAGAATTCTCCTGGTGGTTCCTGCTCACTGCACCCCCCTCAACTAGAACCCTGTAGTCCTGAGGGCACCAAAGTGGCTGTGTGAGTTCACTACGTAGCCCAGGCTGCCCTCAAACTCACAGTGATCCTCCTGCCTCAGCCTTCCAAGTGCTATGATTACAAGGGTGCACCACCCTGCCTGGCTGCCCATGTCTTTTTATACTATTATTATTCCTAAATAAAGGAATGCCAAATCTCTCACTCTATCTCTCACACATACACAATCTTTTATTTTAATTTTTTCCCATCATATATTTTAAAAACTGCTGCTAGTTAGCCTTTACTCTCTTATTTCCTGATTTTTGATTTCAAAATTTAAAAGCTAATTCTTAATAAAAAAAGAAAAAGACCACACTAGGCCGGAGATTTAACTCAGTGGTTCTGGTGCCTGCCTTGCAAGCACAAAATCCTGAGTTCGATCCTGATAACCACATAGAATGCTGGGCGTGGTGACTCACGCCCACCAGCAATCAATACCACATACCACAGTGCTGGGCGTGGTGGCTCATACCTGTAATCCCAGCACTCGGGAGGCAGAGACCGGAGGATTGCTGAGTTCCAGGCTTGCCTGGGCTACATAGCAAGCTCAGGGCCGGCCTGAACTACAAAGTGAGACCCCATCTCAAAAAAAAAAAAGACCACACTCTGTAGACAATATAGTAGTCTTCAGGTACTTTAATCCCTTGATTGGCCTAAGGTAAGTAGTTTGTTTGATTCTAGTGTTGTTGTAGGTCTTGTTTTGTTTTGTATTGAGGATCAAACTCAGGACTTTGTGCTTTCCAGGCAGGCACTGTGCCACTGAACTAATGCTTGGCAGATTCTAGGTTTAATTGATGATGAACTTACAGAAACATTCTCAGAAAAACATGAATATGTGGGAATTTAAATCCTTATATGAATATCTGATACCTGAGTGTGAATTTTAGGTGACTTTCAAATATCTGAATAGCCAACATGTCAGCCAAACACACCAATCCCTGGGTCTCTGCCAGACCTGCTCCTGCTAAGCACTCTGTGTCCACAGAGTCTCCACTTTCCTAGAAGACACCAACCCCTCGGCTGGCTTCTCAGTGAGCTCAGTATTTCCCTGGGTTTTTCCTAGTTCTTGACACTATTCTACATTCTATTGAATGGAATAATTTGCTTCTTTTAGTCTGACTCTGTCATTGGAGCATAAATGCCACAGCAGTGACCATGTCTACCTTGCTGGCACAGTATTGCTTAACGAACAACTCCACTCAGTCAATGCATGCATCCAGTTCTAGTGCCACAAAAACAAAAAACATGCAACAGAAAAACTTAAGTAATGAAACAAAAACCAAAATCAAGAAGCCCTGCATCAACCATGGGCTGGGGAATCAAGGACAGAAGCAGAACCTCAAACACTGACTCTGGTGAGCTCTGAGGCTGCTGGTGAGCTGCTGGGGACACTGTGGGGAGGACAGTGCTGCTTCACAATGGACACTTTAGCGCAAGGTCCTGAGTTCGATCCCCGGTAACCACATACAATGCTGGGCGTGAAGACTCACACCCACCAGCCATCAATACCACAAACCACAGTGCCGGGCGTGGTGGCTCATGCCTGTCATCCCAGCACTTGGGAAGCAGAGGCAGGAGGATTACTGAGTTCGAGGCTTGCCTGGACTACATAGTGAGCTCAGGGCCAGCCTGAACTACAAAACGAGACCCCGTCTCAAAAAAAAAAAAAAAAAAAAACTAGTTCCCAAGGTACATCCACTTGAGTGCCAATAAAATCAGTTTTTTAAAAAATTACTAGTTCCAGGGCCGGAGATTTAGCTCAATGGTTCTGGCACTTGCCTAGCAAGTGCAAGGTCCCTGGTTCAATCCCAGGTAACCACATACAACAATACCAGGTATGGTGACTCATACCTATAATCCCAGCACTCAGAAGATAGAGACAGGAGGATTGCTGAGTTCCAGGCTTGCCTGGGCTACATAGTGAGCTCAGGGCCAGCCTGAACTACAAAGCAAGACCCTGTCTCAAAAAAAAAAAAAAAAAAAGAAAAAAAAACTAGTGCCTTGCACTGGGGATATAGCTTAGTGGTAAGATATTTTCCACTGAGTACAGGGCCCTGAGTTCAATCCCTAGTACCACCAAGGGAAAAAAAAATGACAGTTCATACTCTTACTTTTTCCATTACTAGCATATTTGTGAGATATAATTCCCTTCCTCTTGAGGACCTAGAACACATACATATCACCTCTGGTCCTTTTTACTTCTCCCTGCCCTCCCATCTTCCTCCACACCAGGCTCCCTCCCATCTTCACAGTCTCGCTCGCTATTTCCCATCATCTCTCTGAGTTTGCTCTTTAAACGGCTTGCACTTTGGGTCTCCATCTCACTGGTAGCACTGCCCAGCCTGTCCTGACATGCTCACTCCCGGGCACCAGCAGGCGCCTCTCAGAGATTCCCGCCTCCGCCCTGTGCTGCCCTGAGCCCTGGCTCCTTACTGGCATCTCGCTAAAGCTTTCTCGGCCCCTGGGATCAGCTTCAGGCCTCCGCCGGCCTGTGTGCTCTCCCTCACCCCTCCTGAGACCCAACTGAGAGGGGAAGTCATTCTTATCAGGCTAACTAAGCTTTTATCTCCTTTCCTGCACAGCCACCAAAATCCGGTCTTTTGTCTTTAATGTTGAAAAACCTGTCAAGTAGCTGTGTTTGTATTTCCCTGACTACGTCTGTTTTTGCCTTTTCCACTTTTTTCCACACCCACGTTCACACAGCTCGGACTTCTATGCCCACGTCCCAGCTCTGCTGATTCTTCTGTGGTGCTGTCTGAAGACTGCAGCTCTGTGGGCAGAGCTCGAAATGGGCTATTCCTGTGGCCCTGAAGCCCCCAGTGGGCGAAGGGGGTATCTGTGTGTGAATGGCAAAGCAGTCATCTGTGATGTCTAGCCTGTGTCCTGGAGTTGGCTCTGTTACTGAAACACTATTGGCTCCTCTCTGTGTCATGCATGATGACTACCCAGTGCTTCTGCTAGCTGGGCCTGTTCCCGCCCTCTGCTTCCCACCGTCTTCCCAGTTCTGGTCACCAACAGACTCAGGGGCTCGGATCAGCAAACCTGCCTTCTGGGTCAGGCAGCCTCTCTCACATTTTTAATTGGGAAGTTGCTGGTTCTAGGAGAGTTAGATTTGTTTCAAAATTCAGACTGTTTTTCCCTCTAGAATTATTTACACTTTCAAAGGGGAAAATGTCACTATTTTTGTTGCTACAGTCAAGCCGACTGAAAGCTGCAGAAACCTCACACTCTCAGGGAACCACTGGAACAATTACCTTGGCCGCAACACCAACCGCGATGCCGCAGAGGATCAGGGAACTGGCTGCCACCGGACCACCTCCCAAAGTGCTCTCCTCACTACACAGGGACCTGGTGACGGCACTGGAACCCAGAACCTGTCCCACACACCCGGAGCACAGCGGTGTCCCTGCCACGTCGGGAAGTCAGTTCCACCTATGTTAGATCCTGCATGGAGCAAACAGTCTTCTTGGAAGCAGACAGCTCCAAGAGCTGAATGATAGCAGATTGGGAACAAAAAAAAAGATGTGCACGCAGGAAATGAGGAGAAAGTCGGGTACTGTCACCTGGGCAAAGGAGGCTCCAGAGCGGCCACACATACCCCCTCCTCACTTCAGTAAAGAGTTCAGCAAACCTCAAGAATTCACTTTCCTTCTAGCACTGGGGACTGAACCCAGAACCCACTACAACCCCAAACTTTTTTTATTTTTTTGAGACAGAGTCTCGCTTTGTAGTTCAGGCTGGCCCTGAGCTCACTATGTAGGTCAGGCAAGCCTCGAACTCAGCAATCCTCCTGTCTCTGCCTCCCGAGTGCTGGGATTACAGACGTGAGCCACCATGCCCGGCATTGTGGTATGCAGTGTTGATTGTTGGTGGGCGTGAGTTTCCACGCCCAGCATTATATGTGGTTACCGGGGATCGAACTCAGGACCTTGCGCTGGCGAGGCAGGCGCCGGAACCACTGAGCTAACCCTCCGGCCCTGTTTTTTCTTTTTTTTTGAGACAGGGTCTTCAGTCCCTCAGTTGCCCAGGATGGGCTTAAATTTGTGACCCTCCTGCCTCTGCTTCCCAGAATTCTGGGATTATACCACATATTCTTTTATTGGCAAGGAAATAATCAAGAAAGCATTGTAGGACTGTTAGACAACTCTTACTTGATTAGAATAAAATATTATAAAAATATCATAATGTTTTTATTCCTACTTGGTGGGAATTCAGTCCTGTATGGCAGCCAAGAAAGCTATGCTTCAGTAACAAAACTTGATTATTTTTTCCGTAAAGATTTTCTGCTAACTAATTAAACCAAAGGGTAATCCCTACTGAGTGATATGTTAACAATTGTTGCAAGATTCAATTATTCAAGCAGTTTCATTTACACAGCTCCTAAGAGACTCAGACGCCACCCTCACCCCCATGCTGACAGGGATTCTTGCTGACTGGAGCTCATAAGAGTACTGCAATATGACGTGAGCAAGGGGCATGGTGTTCGGACTCCCGGCATGCTCTGTGTCAAACCTGATACCAAACAATGTGTGGTTTAACAGACGGCATTGAGTGCTTCTTGTCACCAGTGCCTGGGGTCCACAGAGGGCTGCAAAGGGCCACGTCACCCTGGCAACCACTCCGGCCCCTCTTCCTAGCACAGATGCCAAGGACCAGGCAGTGTATGACGCAGCCAAGGAGAGAACAAGGCAGCCCAGAGGCCAGGTAAGGCGAAGCCCGTGGCCGGGCCCTGGGGCTACAGTCCCCATTTGTTTTCACCATCAAGGCCTCTGAACTCCCCACAGGGCATGAGGTCACAGCCCTGGGCCGTGGGGTCTGGACAGCCTTGTGAGGGCTGCCAGTGATGAGTGGGACCAGCTGCCCAGTTCAGCTCCCTCCTGTCCCCATCTGAGCCCAGTGTGCTGTACAGCGGCCAACCTATGCCTGCTTGGTACTGAGCTGACACAGGACATGGGCTTGGGTGGTCGTTCCTGGGGTGCTCCGCAGTCACCTCCTGCAGCAGCTCTGCCTCGGCCTCCCCGCAGTGAGTTCTCAGCCTGGGCTTTGTTGCTGTCCCATTGGCTAGAGGGTGGGCTAGTTCCCACAGGGCTTCAGCCTCAGCTACTGCCAGCAGCGCCATTGCCCTGAGCCTGTCCTCCAAACACCACACTCCACCAATGAGTTTCAGTCCTGTCCGCCCCCTGGGTTCAAGCTTGATTGCCCATCTGGCTTGCAGCTGGGACAGTCTCCCGATCGATCGCTAAAAAGCTGCTTTCCTGGAGGTGCAACCAAGAGGGAGGATTTCCTTGGTTCTATCTGCTCGTGACTGTTCAGGTTTGAACTAGAACATAAATCAGAAGAGACTGGCATGGTGAGCCCTATAGCAAGGGCTGTACGCAGTGGCCGGTATCACTCTGAGCAATGCACACTTCAGGTAGACTCTAAATGTGGAAGAGCAATTTGGGGAGCAAGATTGGTCACAAGGTGGGGTGCCTGGGACATCAACTTCCCTTCTTTTCCTTCACAAGCAAAACACCTGTAAGGGAGGCGAGAGCCACCAAGACAGTCAATGGGGCTGTTGTAAAAGCCAATGGGTCACATCTGGCATGCACTCCGCAGTCTAATGCTGATGTTAAGTCCTGGCGAAGGTTGAACTGGGATCTTCTATGACCAGACAGAGGGATATCTGTGTGATTGTGTTTGAGAAGTTAGCACTGTGTGCAATAGTTCAAGCTGGAGCAGCTACAGAAACCATGTGGTCTGGGGTCTGTGGGAAGCAGCCCGGGCTGGGGCACTGTCCTAAACCAGGGGTCTGCTCTCTGGGAGCTGCCCTTAGTCACCTTGGGAAGGGCTTGCTTCTTCACCAGGATACTATCTTCATTTTGCCCTGGGCCTCTCCCTACCTCCCCCTAAGGGAAGTATTGTGAGAGACAAAAACCTGTCCTTGAGAGTTACAGCTAGTCTTTAGCATAAGAAACCTGCAAATTGACTAGGAGGAAGTTTAGTAGATTCTTAGATGTTCCCTGGCAGATACCTTTATCTATGCATTTAGATTGTGCTAACCTTCTGATGCTTTGTTATTATTCACCTTATCGATTGTAAAATTTTTTGCGTGGGCGCGCCCTACCTAGAAATACTATAAAAGAGCACTGTAAAATAAACTCAGGGTCCTGCTCAGTATTGGTTGAGAGGCCCTCCTGATCCCATCTTTGTCTGTCTTGTATTTTTCTTAATCCTCACCCCTTGACTCAGGTACCGTCTGATTTTGTCGGCTGGCCTCGGCAGGGGTCAATACACTGAAATGTTGCTTCGTGGCTCCCACTGTGTCCCAAACCCTGAGCACTCAAGTGTGGGATTGTTGGCTATGGCCCACACTGCTGTGGGCTGTGATGCATGGCCTGTCCCCTCCTACCAGCCGCTATGTCTGTCACAGGGGCATGGAGCAGCTGACCGGCGAACCCACGTGCTATTTCTGTGCATAGGACGTGAGTAAGTACATGCTACATAAGTCAGACCAGGATGTGAGTCAGATTGTACTATAAAGTGTGGAAAAGAACCAATCTTCGGTGAACTGAGCTTTGACACTGTCTGCTCGGAAGACACTTGTAATTACTAGGGGAAGGAGAACTGCTGAAGAATATAGAAGATTAGAATTGGTCAAGGGGCCGGGCGTGGTGGTGCACGCCTGTAATCCCAGCACTTGGGAGGCAGAGACATGAGGATTGCTGAGTTCGAAGCTTGCCTGGGCTATATAGTGAGCTCAGAGCCAGCCTGAACTACAAATCAAGACCCTGTCTCAAAAAAAAAAAAAAAAAAAAGAATTGGTCAAGGGTTACCAAGAAAAATGAGGAAGATGGAAGCCACAATCTAGAGCCCTTCAAATCTTGCAGTAAAAAGAAAGATTTACCAGAAACACGTACTTTTCAGCAAGCGTTGGTCAGATGTGTAGGACTAGCAAGGCAGAGAAGGGCCATCATATCTGCAGAGCAACCTTTCTGGGACCAAATGAGTGGACCTTAACCTGCTTGTTAGTGAAAAGTTATTGGCAGTGAGTGTAAAGATATAGTAAGAAGGGTGAGATCTGTAATGCTCCATAAGAGTAAAAATATGTTCACAATCACAGCACCCACAAATCAGCTAAGTGATCACCCTGTGTCCCTTTCATGGAGCCTAAGTAGCTGTTGAACAGTATAATTGGAACATTCTGACATAGAATGATGTCTGAGACAGGTGTTTAGGAAGATGTATTAAGTTGTAGAAAATGTCCATGGTGATCACATTTCTGTTAGAAATGATGTTTGGGTAAGTGTGGGAAAAATCCTCTAAGAAAACAGAAATCCACTAAGGACCATTTTTTTTTTTTGGTGACAGTGAGGATTTCTTATACCCTTACTCATTGTTTAAATCCTTTACAACATCTATTACTTTTATAATAGGGAAGAAAACCAACAAAGATTATTTGCAAGAGAACAATGGCCTGAATGTGGCCTTTTCTCCAATAGCCAGGCTCCTGGAAGACTTGGGGTGGCCTATGGGCACCATGCATACCATGGCCACATAGGCAAAGGGCCAGGGCAGCCCTGAGATGCCGTGGGACACAGGTCTGCTGGCCTGGGAGGCCCTGCCCCTGCCCTACTGTGGCACCTTACATGGTTGTGGATTCGCACTGGTGCTCTGTGGTGGGCCTGACGCATCTGCCACACTGGTCCTCCCAGCAGGCCTTCTGGAAGCACTGTTCCTTCAAGTTTCTGGGTGCAGGTAGCTGCTTGGTCTGTCTCTGTGACTGTAGGAAGCCAATCTAATGCCCTCCTGCCAGGCACTTCCTCTTGGTAAATCAACTGTGCCCTCTCATGTGCCAGCCCCATCTGTGGAACCAATGACAGCCCGAGACTGTCTGCTGTAGGCTGAAGAAGCCACAGCATTGCCCGAACTATGTCTGCTCTTCCCCTCCCCAGCGAGCCCCCCAGGGACCCCTCGCCATTGTGCAGCTCCGAAGGTCCCCATATACCAGGACACACGGCTGGCTCCCTTAGCAGTGTGTCCTAGTTTATAAGCTGCTTAGGGCAGACAGGACGTCTGCTCACCCCAGGGCCCTGTGAGTGTGGGGGTGGGGGCCCTGCGAGCGTGGAGTTGGGCACTGACCTCGACTGATGCGCTGCTTCTCCCCGGACAGGATGCCAGGGCTGTCGATGATGCTGATGCTCTTCAGGACCTGATTGGGCAGCTGGGAGCACATGAACCTGGAGGAGACGGGTGGAAGGAGTCAGGACCTGGGCCTGGCCTCCCTCCCTGAAGGCCAGGGAGGGCAAGTGTAGAAGAGACCACCAAGGACTAAGGATGCCTGTGACGCTGTTAAGAGGGGCCTAGAGGAGTGGGACAGGAACTCCACTGGTGCCCCAGGCAGGTGTGGGAGTGAGCCAGCACCTGCTGCTCGACTGCAGGGGACATGTCTCAGACCCTTGGATGTCCAGCTACTGGCAGCCTCTGAGAGGCTTAGTGACCAGCTCAGAGGTACTTGGCGCTGGGCTTGCAGCTTGACTGCAGAGCCACACCTTGCTGCTCCCTGCCCACAAGTCCTGAGCTTTTTCTTTGGGTCTACTGCCCCTCTAGGAGGAGGACCCCCTCCTTACCCTGTCCTGCCTGTGGCCCGGCAGAGAACAGCAGGTCCTGGGGCCCCTGCCTCTGTCCTCTGCCCCAGGACTGAGTATTTCTATGGCTTCAAGTCAGCAAAGAACAGGCTCCTGCAGGCAACACTCTTTAGTGCTTGGGTCTTTGGGTGCCCTGAGAATAGGCAGAAGTTCCAGACGTCTTCCCTCTTCTCTCCCTTGCCTGGCATCACCTCTTGCTTCTGACCCTGGCCCTCGCTCCTCTGGCCCCAGTCAGCCACCCAGTGTCTGCTCCATGAAAGCGGATGGGTAGAGAGAAAATGTCAGCCTTCAGGCCAGCAGGCTGGGGCTCGGGTTCCACTTGCTTCTGCCACCATTGTCCACAAACAAGGATCTCCTCCCAGCCCTTCTCCTGCCAATGGAGCCATGGGGAGCAGACACCAGAGATGGCCTTTGTGCCTTTTCCCATGAACTCCACCACACCAGCAGGAAACTCTGTTCCTAGCAGTCTGGGCAGCAGACCCTGGGCTGGGTCTTTCTAGGCCCTGTGTCTGTCTTCAGGAGGAACCCAGAGTGCCTCTCCTTTTCCTGTTTTGTAAGCGCTAACTCCTGTATCTATGTGGGCTAAGAGCTTGAAAAAAAAAATGCTCAGGCCCAGGCCGACTCGCTCATTCAGGGGACTGGTGGGATCACTCAGAAAGGAAGAATGCTGGGAATGTGGTGCGGGGGCTGCCCAGCCCTAGCTGTGTCCATGCCCAGCACTATCCCACGGCAGGGAGGAGTCAGAGCCTGAGACGTCATTACTGGCAAATCAAGTTCACCTTCCCTTTCATGTTCACGACAAGTTTTCACTCTTCTTTCTGATACTTCCCAATCAGACCAGGAATATGCAGCAAAAGATACCAGGATCACTCTTTTGTAGGTGGAAAGGCCAAAGCACAAGACAGTTATGAGACTGAGCTCACTTACTTACACCTGGCTGCCTGGAGGCTGTGAACTGACATTTCTGGAGTCAGGTGAGTAGAACTCGCCCACCAAGTTAAAAACCTCAGCATGAGCCAGGTGGGGTGCTGCAGCTATAATCCCAGCACGTGGGGCTAACTCAAGGCCATCCAATCTCAAAAAATCAAAACCAGAACCAAACCAAAGAAAAACACCTTGTAATGGTAAAAAGAAAGAGTCCAGTTCACAGAGAGAAAAACACTACTATGCCCTTCTCTAGAGAACCAAGGGAGAAGCAGGTTTTGAGCACAGCTGAGACCCCTCTTTTTTTTTTTTTGAGACAGGGTCTGGCTTTGTAGTTCAGGCTGGCCCTGAGCTCACTATGGTGCCCAGGCAAGCCGCCGCGAACTCAGCAATCCTCCTGTCTCTGCCTCCTGACTTCTGGGATGACAGGCGTGAGCCACCACACCCGGCATTGTGGTATGCAGTGTTGATTGTTGGTGGGCATGAGTCTCCACGCCCAGCATTATATGTGGTTACCGGGGATCGAACTCAGGACCTTGCGCTTGCGAGGCAGGCACTGGAACCACTGAGCTAACCCTCTGGCCCTGAGACCCCTCTTTTTAAGTAGGAGGCTCGCGTGGCCTGTGGCCATGCTGAGCACATCACAGCTACTTGCAGGTATTGGGGAGGTTGACCTTTCCCCAGACCATGGGTTCACACTCAGTATCAATCTTTCCAAAACACAAACCCTAGATTTCTGGAACAGGACTAACAGAAGGAAACATGTTTTCTACTCTCTGTGTAAAGTGACAGCATCTCAGTGGCTCTGGACACAACAGCAGAGGCCAAATGTGTGGGGTACAAAGCAAGAGGCAGTGAGAGGAGCTCACATCTCTGTACAGCACATCAGGGAGCCGGTCAAAGGCTAGGAAGGCAGCCGGAAAGAGGAGGAAGAACCTAGATACTCCCAGGGGCTGCTAGGGCTGGGCAGACAGCTGGACTCCATTCCACACAAGAAAGTGCCCAGCAGGCTGAAGATTTAGCTCAGTGGTTCTGGTGACTGCCTTGCAAGTGCAAGGTCCTGAGTTCAATTCCCCCAGTAACCACATACAATGCTGGGCGTGGTGACTCATGCCCACCAGCAATCAATACCACAAACCACAGTGCCGGGTGTGGTGGCTCACACCTGTAATCCCAGCACTTGGGAGGCAGAGGCAGGAGGATTGCTGAGTTCAACGCTTGCCTGGTGAGCTCAGGGCCAGCCTGAACTACAAAGTAAGACTCTGTCTCAAAAAAAAAAAAAAAGAAAAAGAAAGTGTCCAGGGCAGAGGGAGGGCAGAGAAAGGGGGCATAGGCTAGAACTAGAATTGGAAAGTGCCGGATGCCACTATAGCAACTATGCCTTTGAGAACGGACCATGGAGAGGCAGATGATTTTTAACAGTTGCCATGGCTGGCTCAGCCTGGCCCTGCGTTTCTGCTGAGATGTTTCCAAGCACACATATTCTGTCCTAAGATGGATTTCCTACCTTCCTAGAGCTTAAAGAGTATGTGCCTGGACTTCTCCATGTCCCGTGAAACACATACTTGTATCTAAGAAAGGTTGGGCACAGAAAAGTAGGGGACGGAGATAGCAGAGGATGGATGATCTTGGGCAGGGGTCCTGTTTCACAGT
Source organism: Thryonomys swinderianus (assembly GCA_004025085.1). Lineage (NCBI taxonomy): Eukaryota > Metazoa > Chordata > Mammalia > Rodentia > Thryonomyidae > Thryonomys > Thryonomys swinderianus. The sequence continues at coordinate 39,998 of PVIC010005193.1, forward strand.
AAAAAAAGGAGTGACAGGATCAGATGACTGATATTTTCCTCCACATGCCTAAATTCCAAGTCAGTGGTCAACATTTATAAAACTAGACTTTCAAAAGACCTGCGGTGTCTTCACACTGATTTTGATTTCTCAATGAAACAGTGCTGTCTGCAGTTGCTGCGGTGCTAATACGAGCAGCAGCATCTCTTGACCTCTTCCCTGGGTCAGGCTCTGCTAAGCACTTTCTGCGCACGGAATGCAATCCACCCGCAGCCCCAGCAGGCTGTGGCTGTCCACCTACAAATGAGGCAATAGGGAACCAAGGTCTGTGTACGCTGTGCGGGACAAGTGGTGGGGCCGGGGTACTGTTGGCTGGCAGTTCTGCTGCCCTGTCCAGGGTCCTACGACCCAGCTACTAATCCCACAGCAAGAAGCATACTCCAGGTGACCTTTGGACTGAGGGAGCCAAGGCCACAGCCCCATACTGTCTCCCCAACCGCTTCCTGGTACTAGGTGTGGAGGGCTGGGCAGTCTCTTCAAAAGAGTCTCTCACGAGAGGTGTTCGCTCACCACATTGAGCTTGCACTGTGGCTGCTGCCACTGCGAAAGCGAAAAGACACCTGAAGCATGAGAGAATGGCTTGGCCGGTCTTTCTGATGAGGAACATGTAAAAGATGAAACTTTTCCTCTTTTCCATCTTTAGTCTCTCTGCAGAGAGATGGTAAAGAAGCTAAACCAATGAAGGTCTGCTTCGAGTTTCATAAAGACTATCCATGTTTCAGTCATCTATCTATCCACTTAGGGGTCACACAGTTTATAAATAAGGCTTGAATTACTTAATACTAAATCTTGGTATATTTCACTTGAGTCAGGAAGCAGAGAACTTATTCCTGTATCTTCAAAGAGAAGAGTTAAAAGTTACTAACCCAAACTATGCGCAGAGATTAATTTCAGAGAGAGGGGGTCCGAGCCTCAAGGCAGGCATTTGACAAGACAAAATTCAAAGGTAAAGGCTGAAGGCTGAAGACACTAATCCAGATACAGAGAGCCCTGTTTGCAAGACTATGCTCCACACCACAGTTTTATCGAGAGCTGACTATCCGGGAAATAAAAAGGAAGTCCAGACTTCTTTAAAAACAAATTTTAGCCAGGTATGATGGTGCACATGTGTAAAACAAGCTCTCAAGAGGCTGAGACTAGAGGATCGCCATGAGTTTGAGACCAGCCTGGGATACATAGTGAGTTCAATGTCAGCCTGAACTAAACAGCAAGACCTTGTCTCAAAACAAACAAACAAAACTGACTTGATCTCCCTATTTCCTATGAAGATTCTGTTAGTAATAATGCAGATGAATAGCCTTGATATAATGGCTGCTGAATTAGATTCCTTATGACAGACTCACCAGAGAGTGAAAAGTTTGCTTCTGAATCAATAAAGAACAGAGAAGAAATGAGAAAATAAAGAGCTGGCCTTGGAGGCAGGCAGTGCTGCTTGCTACTGTACAACATCCAGTCCCTAGGAAAAGACAGTCATGAATACAGGCAGGGTGTAGATGAGGCTAATACTGGACAGAAGAAAAAGGAGAGATGAACGAGGCAGAAAAAGGTATTCTAGACAGCCATCTACTCTTCGGAGGAAGAATTAAATGAGAGGGAAAACACAGGGTGTGGTGGCTCACGCCTCTAATCCCAGCACTCGGGAGGCAGAGGCAAGAGGATTACTGTGAGTTTGAGGCTTGCCTGGGCTACAATAGCTCGAGACCAGCCTCAACTACAAAGTGAGACCGTCTAAAAAAACCCATAAATAAATAAATAAGAGGGAAGACAACTGGACTAATCTTTTAAAAATGCAGGACTTTATGGTTTGGAAGTCTTACTAAGGCTAGATAAACCTCCATAAGAGAAGATGAGTATTAACTTGATATCCTACAAGTCTGAAATTTAGATTTTGTTTACTTTGTGTGAAAATTCTTAGGTAGTAAAACACATGAATTTTTGTTTAGGGTTGGTATTTATTCATAATCATATTTGTCACTTATTAACTAGTTAACTCTAGTTACTGTCATAAGTGCTTACATGTATTTTTATACAGATATGACTCCATAAAATGATTAATATTTAATAAGTAGCTTCACTGTTGGAGTGTACTTAATGTCTGTCCTCACTGAGTTGGGTCTGTTTTTTAAAAAGATGTAAATACGATTTAAAAAAACAAACAAAAAAACCTAGATTTGGAGATTGAGTGGCCTCACTGGTGTGCTTTGTGTTGGAGGTGGTATCACCCTCCGCAGTTTAACTCTTCAGGTGTCCCCGGGGACAGACTCCGAGCTGACACCCTGTGATGAGGGAGACGGGTCTCCACGACATGAGAGGAAAAGTTCTCTAAAGAAAGCAACCAGTTTTCTTTCCTTTTAACTATTATATTTTGACCTAGTTCCCGGGAAAGTATGCCATGTCAAAAGAGGTTCCCGCCTTTGGCGCTAACCCTGCCAATGCTCCAGAGGCCCCACCAGTGCTGCGCAGAGCCACGGGGCCGTCCCATGGTGGCGTCCTATGGTGACTGGGATGCTGTCACAGTGCACTGTGGATTCCTGCAGACCACGTTTCCTCCTTGTGAGCCTTACACTGGCACAGCCACCAGGATCACTAGAGGGACACACCTCCCCTTTGGGAAGCTGAATTCCTGTTCCTGCCCCTTCCTGGGGGCTTCTTCTGGAGCAAAGCTCTGGTTTACTTCTAGTTTTCTTATGTGGGAAGTGGCCGTGTATTACCTGCTCACACCACAGGCACAGTACGGTCAAATTGTGACTCCTCAAGGTAGATGCACTACACCTTCCTCCCTGACTGTGTTTGGGGCTGCCCTAGGAACTGTCTTATCAGCACATGGGGACGTAGGTTGGGACCAGTCCAGACCCTAGGCCATGGCAGTGCGGCAGTGTGGTGCCTGGCGTCATATGACCAGGTGGCCCGGGTTCCAGTCCCAGCACTGCTAGGGATGGCTGAGCAACGCGTGAAAGTTAAAGTAACCTCTGTTTGCTTGAATGCCTCCTCCTTTCATTAGAGACACACCACAGGGGTTCTATGAGGATTTAAAGCCAATATACTCCAGCATTTTGTGTTGAACACATAAGGAAAATGTGAATGGTAAATACTATATAACTATTTGCTATTATTTTTCTGTGTATTACTCTGAACTCAATTAGCACTTGATTATATAATACATAGGTTATTTTCAGTACCTTCTAAATTTTGAGATAATAAACCTTGCCATTCAAAATCTTCCCTGTTGCCAGGTATGGTGCAACACACCTACCTGTAATCGCAGCAATTAGGAGGCCAAGGCAGATCACCTTGAGTTCCAAGTTCAAGGCCAGCCTGGAATACATAATGAGATCGTAGCTCAAAAAACCAAAAAACTCCCCCTGAAAAACAAAAGCCTTAAACACCAAAATCTCTCCTGAGTTACTTCTCTTCCATACTTATGTGCTGTGTTTAAGTTTGAAAAACAAAATGTTTCTCTCAGGAAGGTAAATCATTTGCCAAAATAAGACAAGCCAATAATCACTCTTCCTTCAACGGGAGACTGGATAAAGCAGTTTTTTAATAAAGTGGAGTATTACTCTGCCATAAAGAATGACGTTTCATTCATTTAAGTGCAAATGGATACCCGTTGAGGACACACTAATAAGTGAAATAAATAGATCACAGATATGTAAATCTTTTCTCTAGTATGAGAACCTGTAGATGTAAATGAGTTCTAGAATGTATTATATATTTTGTAAAACAGGAAATATTCAAAGGGAATGTGATGGGGAATGTAATGAGGAGAAAGAATAAATATGACTTGGAAAGCAAAAGAAACAGCATGTATATAAGGGGTGAAGGGTTGTAGATGGGTAGGGATATGGGTAAAAATGAGAATTAACTTGTGTCATATACTGGTACAAATTCCCCAGTTGAGTGCAATTGTGAGCTGTATATAAAATGTACCAATAAAGAATTCAATAAAAAAAAGAATAGATAATCACTCTTCTTGATCTTCCCCTTGTGAATATGAACGTCACTAAATGACATTTAAAAAAGGAGGCAGCTTGTTTCTTCTTTACACCAGACAGTGTAAGACAACAGGGGTGCTGAGGAAAGAGCACCATGCGGGGGTGGGGGGCAGCCTCTGGAGCCTTCCAGGCTGCGCTGGGACAGGAAGTCCGACAGCTGCTGTGCAGGTCCAGGGGTCTCAGAGCGGGCCTGATGGGGGGGCTTCCGTTTCACTTCCCCTGGGCGTGGGCGTACTTGTCCCCAGGGACCTGGGGAGGCAGTCTTAGGAGTCTCTCACCCTGGGCTCCACTTCTGCTTCTCCTACAAGAAGCTGCCGAGCTCAGCTTCTCTGGCATGAGCTCCTCCTAGTAGGACCATCCTGCAGGGAGCAACCCCCGGGCAGCCCTGGGAGACAGATCTTCTGACTGTCTTCCTGATTGTCCTGCGCACACTTCTGCTTGTCCCACTGCCCAGATCCTCTGCGGCCACTCAGATGTGCTCTGCAGCACCAAGGGAGATGAGGAAGCCTTTAAGGAGAGAGCTGTCCCCAAAACACAGGCTTTCTCAGAAGCCCCCTATGGAGGGCACCAGGGTGTCCTGGGCAGGGCTGCGGAGGCACAGACAGCCTCAGGCACTTGTTCCTTGCACTGTCAAGAGCTCTGGGGCATGAAGGGTGGCGGTTCGCCAGGAGGTCTTCCTCTTTTAAGAAACATCTAGAAAGGAGAAGTACAGTTCAAACTCTCTGCTGCCATCAACACTAATCCAACTTCCCCTCTCTGCCAGGCTCCAAGGGCTCCCTGGCTCTGTACCTCCTATGACCAGACAGATAGACAAGAGGGAAATGAAGGGCTGTGTATGTGGGGGGATGATGGGAAAGAAAAGAGGATTAAAAAGAGAAAGTATGGAGCAAGGCACAGTAGGTAGCACTCCAGCTACCTTGGAGGTGGAGGCAGGAGGATTGCCAAGTTTAAGGCCAGCCTGGGTAACTGAATGAGACTCTCAAAGTGAAAAATAAAATGGCCTGGGGATGCAGCTCAATAGTAAAACACTTGTCTAGCATGTGTGTGGTCCTAGGTTCAAACTCTAGTACCATACACAAGCACAAAAGGACTTAACTGGTTTTTTTTTTTTAACAGTACTGGGGATTAAACTTGGGCTCTTGTGCTTCCAAGATAGGCATGGTACCAGTACAGCTAAATCCCCAACCCCAGAAAGACTTACTTTTTTCCCTATGTACTGGGGGACAAAGCTAGAGTCTTCATACTGAACTTCATTTCTAGTACTTTCTATTTTTTATTTTTATTTATTTATTGTTTTTTGAGATAGGGTCTCGCTTTGTAGTTCAGGCTGGCCCTGAGCTCACTATGTAACCCAGGCAAGCCTCGAACTCAGCAATCCTCCTGCCTCTGGCTCCTGAGTGCTGGAATTACAGGCATGAGCCACCATGCCCAGCGTTTCTTTTTTTTTGTGACAGTGTCTTGCTTTGTAGTTGGCTGGCCCTGAGCTCACTATGTAGCCCAGGCAAGCCTCAAACTCAGCAATCCTCCTGCCTCTGCCTCCCGAGTGCTGGGATGACAGGCATGAGCCACCACGCTTGGCACTGTGGTATGTGGTATTGATTGCTGGTGGGCATGAGTCACGATGCCTAGCATTGTATGTGGTTACCAGGGATCGAATTCAGGACCTTGTACTTCCGAGGCAGGTGCCGGAAGCACTGAGCTAAATCTCTGGCCCAGCATTTCTATTTTTTTATTTTGAGACAGATCTCTCTCTAAAAGTTGCTGAGATTTGAAAAATGAGGTCTTCTTCCTCTATAAGTTGCTGAGATGCCCAGCATGTAGTTGAACCTGAGACGTCACCTCAACCCCTACAGTGCTGAGATCACAAGTACGCACCATGCTACTTGTAAGTCATTTTAAAATATTAAGTCTTGCCGGGCATGGTGGCTCACGCCTGTAATCCCAGCACTCGGGAGGCAGAGACAGGAGGATTGCTGAGTTCGAGGCTTGCCTGGGCTACATAGTGAGCTCAGGGCCAGCCTAAACTGCAAAGTGAGACCCTGTCTCAAAAAAAAAAAAATTAAGTCTTCCCATTTGTGGACATGATTTCTAAATAGGTTTTCCAGGGCAGGGGATTTAACTCAAGTGGTACCGCACCTACCTTGTGAGCACAAGGGCCTAAGCTCAATATCAGGTACCACAAAAAAAAGAGAAAGAAAAAAAAATAGAACCCCAGAACACAGGGGACAACAGCAAAACTAACAAATGGGATTACATCAAACTAAAAGTGTGCACAGCAGGGCCGGAGGGTTAGCTCAGTGGTTCCGGCGCCTGCCTCGCAAGCGCAAGGACCTGAGTTCGATCCCCAGTTACCACATATAATGCTGGGCGTGGTGGCTCACGCCTGTAATCCCAGCACTCGGGAGGCAGAGACAGGAGGATTGCTGAGTTCGCGGCGGCTTGCCTGGGCACCATAGTGAGCTCAGGGCCAGCCTAAACTATAAAGCGAGACCCTGTCTCCAAAAAGCAAAAAAAAAAAAAAAAAAAAAAAAGTGTGCACAGCAAAGGAATCAACAGAGTGAAGAGACAACCTATAGAATGCAAGAAAATCTTTACAGAGTACTAACCTTCAGAATATAGAGAGAACTCAAAAACAAGTAAAATATAAGAATGGGCATAGGAGTTGAATAGACACTTTTCAATAAAAAAATGAAAGAAAAAAATTTGATCAGTAAGTATATGACAAAGCACTCAGTATTAGCCATCACGGAAATATAAATCAAAACTACAATGACATTCCACTGCACTTAGAATAGCTATTATAAGAAACAAACAAAGATAGCAAATGCTGGCAAAGATGTGGAAAAGGAAAAATCGTCACATGTTTGTTGGTGAAATGTAAATAGTACAGCAATCAGTACAACAGCTCCTCAGACACCTCAATCTAGAACCAGCCTAGGATCCAGCTGTGTGACTTCTGGGTTATATCCACAGGAAGTGACATCAGCGAATCAGAGACACCTGCACACCTACGTTTACTATGGCACTATTGACAACAGATATAGAATGAAGCTAGATGCCCATCAACAGATAAATGGATAAAGAAAATACAGTATATAAACACAGTAGATGGAGTATTAGCCAGAGAGAGGAATGAAATCCTGTCATGTGTAGTAAAATAAATGGAATGGGAGGAGACCGTGATAGACAAAATACACCAGACAAAACAAATCACACATGTTCTCTCTCCTATGTAAAAAGTAAAATAAAAATGAAAACAAGAACAATTGATGAGGGAAAGAGAAGGAAGAAAGGAAAAAAGAAACTAAAGAACAAAAGAAAAGAAAGGGCCAGGTGTGGTGGTCCAAGTCTTTAATCCCAGCACTTAGGAGGCTGAAGTAGGAAGATCACTGAGTTTGAGGCCAGCCTGGGATACACAGTGAGTTCAAGGCAGATCCAGAATACATAATGAGACCCTGTCTCAAAACAAAACAGAATGAAAGAAAAGCTGGCTAGGAGCCAGCTTTTTAGTGGCTGCATATTTGTAATCCTAGATACTTGGAGGCTGAGGCAGGAAGACTGAAAATTCCTGACCAGCCTGAACAATATTGCCAGATCTTGTTTCAAAATAAAAAATTTTTAATGTTGGATGTAACTCAGCACTATAGCACTTGCCTGAGCAGGCATGAGGCCCCGAGTTTAAACCCTAGTACCACACACAAAACAAAGCCAAACAAAAAACAGAGGGGTGGATGGGTAACAAAGAAGAGGTGGGCGGTCAGAACAGCAGGTCTTGTTCTTATATTCTACACTACACCTTTACACTGTCCAACCCTGGCTTTGCTCTGCCCAGTGGGGCATCAAGCACAGATAGAAATGATGGTGTCCTAGGACAGTCTTCTTCAGACATCTGACCAGGGTTAGCACATCCTCTATGACTTCTCTTTTCTAGTCCCTCTATGTTTTTGATTTGCTTTGTAAGTGGCAATAATTTGGAGAAAAGGTTAAAAGGATCTAACTGAAGATGGTAGTGTACCAATCCTTACCGGTTCAGAAAAGCATTTCCAAAGCGACTCAGCTTGCGGAATGGCTTCTTGGGGTCCACAACCAGAGCATTCCCTGGGGTGCTGCCCTCTGACTCCCCGTACATCACAGCAATAAAGGAGTCAGTGGTGGGCTCTGGGCCAATCCTCATGCCTGGGAAATCCTGCTCCAGTAAGTACCTGGGAGAAGAGAGAAGAAGACAAAAGAAACATTAGCATGTCACTGAGCAGAGGCAGAAAGCTCACGGGGCAACTCATGTCTAATCACTTAAAGGCTTAGAAATATTACTCCCAAGGAAAGAAGAAATGAATGGCATTTTATTCTTGCTAACAAGACTATTCAAAGTTTGAAATCTACAGACCTGTTTCTCCCCAGTAGGAGAGGTCAAGCCTCTTATAGATGTTCTGGGAGCGACTAACACTGCCAGGACAGCCATTCTGGTCTGTAGTTCTGCTGATGGTTAACACCCCCACAGAGCATGGCCGTGGCTCCTTGTGCTCTCTGAGTGGGCACCCAGGCTCCCTTGGCTTGCACTTGGGGACAGACTCTGCAGTCACTGGGCTCCCCAGCCTGCAGGCATCATGGTGCCGCACTTACTGTGTGAGGCCTTGTGAGGCCCTGTGGTGACTGCCCACGGTCCTGCCCACCCCGGCCCACATGGGATCCCGTACTCGGGGGGACAGGGAGGAGACCCCTGGCTCCTGCAGCCTCTACTCCTGCACCAATTATCTAGTTGGTTCTACATTGTTTCTTAGCTTCTAAGATTCCTGACTGGTCAAATATAACCTGTGACTAGGTAAAGAATCCAATACAGTGTTACCATCTTTATAAGTATGAAAATAAAGCTACTCTTTATACTGGTCTTCCATATAAATAAAAGAGAAGCTGAATACCAAGCTACACTCCAAACCTTCAATTGATGCCATTACTAGTTTTAACTCTGCCTATATTTCTACATTTCTGTGAAGATACATGACTTAAAAATGTCCTCAAATTGCTGGGTGTGGTGGCTCACGCCTGTAATCCCAGCACTCAGGAGGCAGAGACAGGAGGATTACCAAATTCGAGGCTTGCTTGGGCTACATAGTGAGCTTAGGGCCAGCCTGAACTACAAAGTGAGACCCCATGCCAAAAAACTAAAACAAAAACAAACAAAACTAAACTAAACAAACACAGTAAAACATGTCCCCACATTGAGAGTAGCTGTGAAAAAATCATCTGGTAAGATCAACTAACACATTTAGTAAGAGGGCACGAAGCCTCCTCCTACAGGCACTGTTGCTTCATTTAACACCCTCGAGTGGGCGATAACTTGCACTCAGTTTACAGGTGGAAGACTGAGGCATCAGAGAAGCCAGACCACTTGTCCAAGGTCCCACGTAAGTGTTTGAGTATGAAAGGAATGCTGTCAGCTGCACTCCTGAATTTGTACTGCCCCCAATTTCTTTATTTACTTATTTTTAGATGTTGCCCAGGCACTCCCTGGGGTCAAGTGACTCACCCACCCTGTTTCCCAAGCAGCTGGGACCATAGAGGGTTCCTACCATGAGCATTGCTCTAGATGTTTTTGCAACTGGCCTTGAGTTAGTGGCTTTCTCAAAGAGAAATATTAGAGCTCTCATCATGAAGAAAAGAACTCTCCACACTGTCCCTCTGTGTAGTCCTCTGACCTCTCTGAACAAAAGAACCAGCCCCCCCTCCGGAGAAAAGGTGGGACAAAGATATGCCACTGCTTCAAAACATATTCATATGGAATTTAAATTTTTTTCAAATCCTTCTCAATCAAAATCTTAGTGCAAGCCGGAAATGGTAACACAGGCCTGGGATCCCTGCCTGGGGGGGCGATTAAATCAGGATGGTCACAGGTTGAGCATGGCCTGGGCAAACGCCATGACATAGTGAAACTTTCTCAAAACAGAAAAGGGCCGAGAATGCAGCTTAGTATAAAGGCCCTGAGTTCAATTCCCAGTCCACACACGCACACATGTATGCACACACACTTTAGTTTACCCAAGAGCTTCACATAGCCCGAGGGGCAGGAACTTTCATGCCTATCAATGTTTATTTAATTCTACACCAGATCCAGAAACACAGTAAAACCCATCACAAACATGCCTTGGGGCTGGGGATTTAGCTCAGTGGTTCCTGCGCCTCCCTGGCAAGCCCAAGGCCCCTGGTTCGACCCCCAGTAACCACACACCACAATGCAGGGTGTGATAGCTCACGCATGCAATCCTAGCCCTCAGGAGGCAGAGTCAGGAGGACTACTGAGTTTGAGGCTTGCCTGGGCTACATAGTGAGCTCAGGGCCGGCCTGAACCACAAAGTGAGACCCTGTCTCCAAACAAACAAACAAAAAACCGAGCTTGTCTTACAGTCTGAAACTGTAGTATTCTGTCAGTGCTTGAAACGTGGATTTCACACACCCAGATCCATGTGGTCTATAGGCTCACAGCCACCCTGGGTCTCAAGTTTGAAGTCAGTCAGCAGCATGGCTGGACTTCAAGGCCAGTTGCACATCCAGTGTCCAGTTTGATGATTGTGCCCCATAGCCTAGCTGACACTAGGCCAGGAGTCCCAGGAAGGCCAAGGGAAGGGGGTTCTTGGGGGACAGTGGGGCTCCAGGATACAGGTTCCCAGTGTACAGAGGGCTGAGCCCAGTGCTAGTCTGGCACTTGACGGGCACTTTCCCCAGGACTGATGTTAACAGCAGACAGTCACAAAATCACAAAATGTCACACAGACCAATGAAACAGACAAGCCAGACGGAGCTGCACTGCCAGCTTTTGGCAGATGGCTCAGGTTGCACCTACCCAGTGGCCCCTTCACTAGGCCAGGCTCCAGGTCAGCAGATGTAGGCAGCAGCCCAGGCAGGTGTGAGGGGCTGGGGGTGCTGCAGGGAGGTGGGGAGCCCCGCTCTGACGGTCACTGCAAGTGCTAGGCTGGCTCCCTTCTAAAAACCTCAGTCCTAGGTACCCTCCACTCTGACCTTGGAAATCCTTTGGTCCCTGGTCCCAGCTACAGAGGAGGAACTGGAAGCAGGAAGAATTACTACACTGGAAAACTTGCTTAGGTGATTTGCTTGTTTCCTGATACTTTTTCTCAAAATTCAAAGTTCAATTTTCGTTATCCAAGCAATACCAATTAAAGCCACAGCACATAAGCCAACTTTTAAAGACTCCATAGACCTCAGCACTGCTGAGCGCCCTATGAAATGCATACCCATCTATGTCACTGAGTAGGGACACCACTTGCTTTGTGTGAACACACACCCATTGTGGGAGATGACCTGCCAGCCTGTTCTCTGTCTTCTCCTGGGGTGTCATTTCCTGTGGAGCTGGGTCTACACACTCAGAATTTAGAGTCCAAAGTCTCTTTAGAACCAAATAATCCAACCCATTGTCTTTACAGGTAGAAACTGAGCATTCACTCTGCAAAGTGACTAGCTGCTGGTAGACTCACTGGTGGCCATGGCAGTGTTCCCAGATCAACATGGCACCCAGGGTCCTTCCTTCTTGGGCCAAGGCTTTTGCTCACTTAGCAAGGCACAGCACCACGACCTTGGGGTACTGCTACAGGACTTGTCCAGTGTCTTCTAACACAGGCACTGTGCTTGCTGACTGCCCTGAGGAGCTCAGCCATAAGTCAGAGGCGCTTCTATCACCTGCTGGGCAGGTGAACACTGGCTGCTGCAGTCCACAGAGAATGACCATGACACTGAGTGTCTGATGAGGTCTCAAAACCGTGATCCAGAAGAGAGGGTGGAGCATGCAGGCTTTTTTGGACACTTGAGAGGCTTTCCCAAAGCTACGAATTCCAGGCACTCTGTGGTGTTATCCCCGAAAACAAGAGTTCAAAAGAGCAGAGGCCACAGGAAGACGACAAAAAGGATCCATCAAGACCCTGAGCGGAGCAGCCCACAACACAGGCATCCTGTGCAGCACAGGTCTGATATTTGGTTGTGGCACCACCTTGCCCTGCTTCCTGTGTTTGCAGAGGAGGCTCTTGATTCTAGTGTAACTGCTCCCAAGGTCCTGAGTCAAGACATCAACATAAAAAGGCCCAGGCTTTTGGATACTGAGCAGCTGGAGGAAGTCAGGGCCTCTGGGAGTCCTGAGCTCTCCTGGTCCAGTGACCCCGTCTGGCTTCAGCCATGGGTGGTCCTTGAGCATGTGTGCCACTGAGGCTTAGCTTGTCTCAAGAAGCTGATCTGATACCAGAATGTGTGAGGGCAGTGGTTGGGAAAAAAGTTTAAGTTTCATGGAAAAGTTGGCATTTGTGACAAGGGGAAGAAACGCAGTGCAAGCCAATGAAAAGTCCCTCAATGAACTCAAGCACCATCTTCCCAAAAGTGTGCTTGGGAATGACTGATAAATAAAATTACCAATAGGAGGGACAGGATTCAACAGCAGACACTCCAAATTCCAGCTGTAATCTTTGTCTTGATACTCATCGTGCATTCTTTGCACTTGGAAGAGGTTATGCATAGTAACTGCCTTCTGAGGCTTACTATTTGCTAAAGGCTGTGTGAAACATCTCTTTTCATTCTATCCATCTTACAGGAGAGGAAACTAAGGCTCAGGCAGAAGTGGTTTATTAGAAGGTAGAATTTCTTACTAGTCCTGAGAAGACGCTAACTTGGCCTCCAGTGGAAGCACCCCAGAATGTGTTGTGTGGATCTACAAGTGGAGGAACTTTCAGTAGGTAAGTAATAAGTAACTACTCTAAAAACTAGCATGGCACACATATCCGATGTTATTTAAGCATTATTTCAACATTCTCATGTTAAAATCCAAAGAAACATCTTTTTTTTTTTTTTGAGACAGGGTCTCGCTTTGTAGTTTAGGCTGCCCCTGAGCTCACTATGCAGCCCAGGCAAGCCTCGAACTCAGCAATCCTCATGTCTGTGTCCTGAATGCTGGGATTACAGGCATGAGCCACCACGTCCGGTATTGTTGTATGTGGTTACCAGGGATCGAACCACAGACCTTGCACTTGCTAGGCAGACGCTGGAACCACTGAGCTAAATCTCTGGCCCAAGAGAAATATCTTGTGGAAATAAACAGGATTATAAAAAACACATGTACACAGGGGCCTGTGCAGAGTCTGGGTTCACCTTATTGCTATGGTTACTTGAAACATTTTCTTAAAGGAGCACTAAACTAACCCTAACATTGCCTTTCTCCTCTGAGTGTTACTAAGGTTAACATTCTACCTTAGTTGAATATTACATAGATGATGTGAAAGAAACTTAATAGGAAGTACAACTTGTATGAGTTCAGTAGCAAAGTATTGTTTTTTATTTCAAAATTGGGACTGAGTTTAAATACATTTCAATTTAAGGTAAGCACTGGGATGTTTCACATAATGTATGATCACTGATAATACCTACCTGAGCCACTGTCTCACTAGCACAGAGACTGGAAAGAAAGGGGTAGTTCTTTCCTCTGATTTGTCCTGAATCCAAGATTTTTTTGCTTGTTTTTTGTTTGTTTTGATGCCAGGGATTGAACTCAGGACCTTGCACTTGTGAGGCAGGTGTGGCACCACTGAGCTAAATCCTCATTCCCCAAGATGATTTTCTGAAAGCACTTTTCACTGGTTAAAGTATCGCCATGCTTAACACCAAGATATGGACCAAGAAGGGTCTGACACTTATCATTGCTAAAATTAAAAGGATGTAGAACACATTCTTATTTCCTCGCACACTCAGCCCTTCATCACCGCTGCCTCCAGGTAGCGCCAGACACCACCTGTTACAACTGAGCTGTACAGTGTCTGCACATTTCACACATTCAACTTGTCATTGTCCTCACTGCTGCTGGAGTTGGTATTTTCACATCCACTCTTCTGTGAACATAATCTTTCTTCATAAAATTGCAAAGTATTTAAATACTTTTGCATCTATATTTCTTATCACTAATTTTTCTGCATGCCATTAAAATATTTTTGAAAATGTGACTTTGAATGGCTGCTAACCCTTCCAAAGTGAATTTTACATCACTTTATTTTATTTGAAGGTATTAAGGGTTGAAGCTGGGGCTTTCACACAGAACTATATCCCCAGACCCTTTTACGTTTTTGTTTTTGAGACAGGGTCTTGCTTTGCAGTTCAGGCTAGACATGAGCTCACCCAGCAATACTCCTGCCTCTGCCTCCCTAGTACTAGGATTACAGACATGAGCCACCATGCCCGGCTACTGTTTACTTTTCGAGAGAGTGTCTTGCTAAATTGCCTAGGCTGGTTTAAACTTATGATTCTCCTGTCTCAAGCCTTCAAAGTGCTGGGGTAGCAGGTATGTACTACCACATCTGGTCAAATATTTTCATTTAGTTTGCTATTCCTGTTAGGCATTTAAATGGCTTCCATTTCTTGGGGCAGAGGTATAGCTGAGTGGCAGATTACACACTTAGCATGTATGAGGACTTGGGTTTAATCCTACAACCAAAAATAAATGGCTTCCATTTCTTGCCATTATAAATACTGTCGAGATCAACATCTTTGAACAAATATCTCACCTACTTTAAAATTTTAATCTTTGAATTAGTGAAAAACCAAGTTAGATCTTCATTTTCCTTCTATTTATTTTCAGTTTTTTGCTTTTTTTCTCCCATCTCCATTTAAAAATTCTATGTCTTCCTCAAGTGCAAAACCAGCTTCATTTTCTTTTGGTTAAATCATTGACATTTTATCTCCAGAACTAGTGGTCAGGTGATCTTATCTATAAAGTGCTGTGGCCCTTAGCCTATTGAACCAAAACCTGAAATTTGAGGGTTGAAGCCTTTTTCATGATTGGACTTGGAGCCCCTTGAACAGATCTGTGCTTGAGGCCTCCCTCAGAGTCACCCTGGGACTCTTCCTCAGCGCAGAAAGGAAGTAAAGGGAGGGGGAGGAAGTTTTCAGAATCAGAGCAGTTTCTCACAGGTCTGCTCATCTCCCCAGTCTTTCATTCACTCCTGCAATGAATACTTTTGAGGGTCTTTGATGTGATGACTTGTTATGTGTCTGACAACAGACTTTCTTCAGGTTGAAAACTCTTTAACAAGGAAATTTTATTATAAGTCTTTATGAGTATGGGGCTTATAGAATGCAGAATTTTTCAAAGTTAGTTAACTATGGAACCCTTTCTTTTCTATGAAATTTTTTTTTTTCTTTTTGAGACAGGGTCTTGCTTTACAGTTCAGGCTGGCCCTTAGCTCCCTACGTAGTCCAGGTAAGCCTCGAACTCACAGAAGTCCTCCTGCCTCTGCCTCCCGGGTGCTGGGATGACAGGCGTGAGCCACCACGCCTGTGAATTTTTTTTTTTTTTTGAGACAGAATCTTACTATGTAGTTCAGGCTCCCCTTGAACTCACTATGCACCCCAGACTAGCTTTGAGCTTGTGGCACTCCTCCTACCTCAGTCTCTTGAGGGCTGGGATTAAAAATGTGCACCATTGGGCCAGAGGGTTAGCTCAGTGGTTCCGGCGCCTGCCTCGCAAGCACAAGGTTCTGAGGTCAATCCCTGGTAACCACATATAATGCTGGGCGTGGAGACTCACGCCCACCAACAATCAACACCGCATACCACAATGCAGGGTGTGGTGGCTCACACCTGTAATCCCAGCACTCGGGACAGGACGCAGAGACAAGAGGATTGCTGAGTTAGCGGCGGCTTGCCTGGGCTCCATAGTGAGCTCAGGGCCAGTCTGAACTACAAAGCGAGACCCTGTCTCAAAAAAAAAAAAAAAAAAGTGCACCATCATGCTTGGCTCTAGGAGCATTTTAAAAACCTTTTAAAGTTAGTAATGATTTGGTGGTGCCGGCCTGTATGACCAGCACTTGGAAGACTAAGGCAGGAGGATTTTCAATTTGAGGTCAACCTGGGATATATAACAAGACCCTGCCTCAAAAAAAAATTTCTTGGGCTGGAGGGTTAGCTCAGTGGTTCTGGCATCTGTCTGTCTCACAAGCGCAAGGTCACGAGTTCGATCCCCAATAACCACATACAATGCTTGGTGTGGTGACTCATGCCTGTAATCCCAGCACTCGGGAGGCAGAGGCAGGAGGATTGCTTAGTTCGAAGCTTGCCTAGGCTACATAGTGAGCTCAGAGCCAGCCTGAGCTACAAAGCGAGAACCTGTCTCAAAAAAAAAATTTCTTAATGTGATTAATTTACAAAATATTCAACCAACAACTAGTAAGTGCCCTACCATCATCACCATCAAGTACTGGGGATTAAAATGAGGATGTGGATATCTATATCTATATCTAATATCTATTTTTTTTTTTGAGACAGGGTCTCGCTTTGTAGTTCAGGCTGGCTCTGAGCTCACCATGTAGCCCAGGCAAGCCTCGAACTCAGCAATCCTCCTGTCTCTGCCTCCCGAGTGCTGGGATTACAGGCGTGAGCCACCTCACCTGGCTCTAATATCTATTTTGAGCTATATCTCTATCTTATCCTATCCATTTTATTTTGAGACAAGGTTCTAAATTGCCTAGGTTTGCCTTGAACTTTTGACATCCCTGCCTCAGCCTCCCAAATAGTCAGGATTACAAATGTGTGTCACTACAGCCAGAAATAGGCTATTTTAATGTGAAATAACGAAGCTAATACCATTGAAATGAGAAAATTGATAGTCACTTTTTAGTACAATATGAACTATCATCAGAAATGAAGTTATCAAAAATATAACAGATACAGATATTTATCTAGAAAATGTAGGAGAATTATTGAAAAGATGACAGAGTAATTTTTTTTAATCAAACGACCAACTAGAAATAAAAATGCAAAATTCTCTGGCTACCTTACACATTAGTAATACCCAGACAAAAATAAAAAGGAAAAAAGTCTATCACAAGAGCAGCAGAACAGAAAACACCAGAGGCAACATTAACAGAGTTCCCTAGACCTGGAGTGTCAGTCAGCCACCTTTCTCAGATACTTAGAAAGTCCCAGTCCAGGCAGCACTGAGCCCCTGCCAGCATAGAGCACGGCCTACAAAACAGGATTTAGTAACCTAATGCAGTTCTGATATGAAGGGGTTCTGATGAGACTTCTCTCCCCAAAGCATCTAACAGTGGGATTTTAAAATTCTTGCCAGGGATTGAGCTCAAGTGGTAGGTACTGTGCCTACCTTGGAAGCATAAGGCCCTGAGTTTGATTTCTTATACAAAAAAAAAATTAAAATTTTCCTCAAAGAATAACAGAAAATGATGGTTGACAGTATTTGGAAAGACTAATGAATCCAAAATGGCCTGGAGCTGCCATTTGTTACAGATGTTTCAACCTGACAATATTTAAAGTAGTCTGATGGTGGTGTAAGAATTCACAACAGTGTAACAGATCCAAAATTTAACACCTAACAGATCCAAAATTTAATAACCTGTGCAGAAGCCTCATGGGGCAGTAGGAAAAAGTAAGATTATTTAGGAATAATATTAACAAGACAGAAACAACTAAACCATTATGACAAATTTTACTTCCAGGTGATTAAAGAATTCAGTGCTTGAAAAGATCAAACCTTTTTAAAAAAGAAAATATGAGGAATACTTCTCAAGTCAGGACCAGGCAGAAGTTTTCAATCATAAAACAGAAGACATAAAAAACAGGAAGAATTCTTAGATTTGAGAGCAAATAGTAAATGTACCTATATATTAACATAAAGTTAAAAGGCAAATTTTCATCTAGAAAAACCCTTAGTTATGGCAAAAGATTGCTATTATTGAGTAAAAATGGTCCAACTCAATGATATGAAAAAGATCAACACTTCAAATGAAAACACAGCAGTTCACTGGCAGGCGTGGTGGCTCACGCCTGTAGTCCCAACACTCGGGAGGCGGAGACAGGAGGATTGCTGAGTTCAAGGCTTGCCTGAGCTACATTGTGAGCTCAGGGCCAGCCTGAACTACAAAGCGAGACCCTGTCTCAAAAAAAAAAAAACAAAAACAGCAGTTCACAGACTTCACAAATTCACATTATAATATTTCATGAGAAAAAGACACACTAAAAGGCCAGGCATGGTGGCTCACGCCTGTAATCCTAGTACTCGGCCGGCAGAGGCAGGAGGATTGCTGTGAGTTCGAGGCTTGCCTGGGCTATAAAAAAAAGAAAAAAACACTAAAAGAATACTTTTCCTGTCAATTTTGTTTTTATGCTAATACTTAATTTTTTTTTTTTTTTTGAGACAAGGTCTCGCTTTGTCGTTCAGGCTGGCCCTGAGCTCACTGTGTGGTCCAGGCAAGCTTCAAACTCAGCAATCCTCCTGCCTCTGCCTCCTGAGTGCTGGCTGGGATTACAGGCGTGAGCCACCACGCCTGGCACTGTGGTATGTGGTATTGATTGCTGGTGGGCATGAGTCATCATGCCCAGCATTGTATGTGGTTACCAGGGATCAACCTCAGGACCTTGTGCTTGTGCTTGCGAGGCAAGCGCCGGAACCACTGAGCTAAATCTCCGGCCCACTAATACTTAATTTTACTGACAATTTGGTGAAATAGTGATCCTCGTTATTTCTGGTGGGAGTTTCATTTGGAAGAACTTTTCTAAAAAATGAATTTCATATATTTAAGAATATATATAGGGCTGGAGGGTTAGCTCAGTGGTTCTGGCGCCGGCCTTGCAAGTGCAAGGTCCTGAGTTCGATCCCTGGTAACCACATATAATGCTGGGTGTAGAGACACACCCACCAACAATCAACACCGCATACCACAATGCCTGGTGTGGTGGCTCACGCCTGTAATCCCAGCACTCGGGAGGCAGAGACAAGAGGATTGCTGAGTTCACGGTGGCTTGCCTGGGCTCCATAGTGAGCTCAGGGCCAGCCTGAACTACAAAGCGAGAACCTGTCTCAAAAAAAAAAAAAAAA
>PVIC010005194.1:0-58898 GCA_004025085.1 Thryonomys swinderianus
GGAGGGAGGGAGGGAGGGAGGAACTCGGTTGCCCAGCAGACAGGTAGGCCAACTCAAGCTGCTGCCTGAGTAGCATGTCCACAGTGGAAGGGAGAGGATGGCGCCCCACTCCCTGGATTCGGCAGCGCCCTGGCCATAGTGTGTTGTGAGTTCAGGGACCCAGACGAGCAGAGGAGGCAGTAGCCTCATGGAGTCTGAGGAACATAGGGGCAGAGGGCGGCGGAGGAGGCGGCCTCTCTCTCGGCTGGAGGAGGGATGTCTGTCTTGGAAGAGGTGGGAGCTCTTTTGTGCCAACCTCACCTTGGCCTCTGCTGTCTGTAGCATTAAGCCCAGGCCAGTGGGTGGGGCTCATGGGGGAGTTTATCCAGCGGGAGGTGCACCCGAGGTGCTCCGAGCCCTCTGAGCCCCAGCGCTCGGCAACGTCCTCTGAAGGGACAGCGGCTCAGATCCATCCGAGTCATCAGGTGGGTCTGGAAGGGATGCGTCCCTGCTGTTACCCAAAGTTGGATGCAAAATTGGGAACTGTGCAGTAAATAAAAGCCTTCTAATTTTAAAAACATTTCAATGAACTCATATCGTTTTGAAAAGTTTTTGCTATCACAACAAGTTAAGACAAGCTTTTGATAAGGATAACATTGGGCGAGGATTTCTGTGATCTGGGTCCCATCTTGAGGGGCTGCCACCTGAGAGTTCAAGGAGGTGTGAGCCGGGGGCTCCCCGGGCCCATCTCCAGCCTAGGGCAGCAGCCTCCTCTCTGCAGTGGCCCCGTGAGGAGCGGCTACACGGGATGATGTGCTTGTCTCCGGGCAGGGTGGACAGGAGCATGCTGGGAACAGGAGCTGGTGGGGGGGCTAAACACCACCATGCGAGCAGAGTTCTGAGGGGGTAGGTGGTGGGAGGCTATTTTACAGAATTCAGACTGTGAGTAAATGCCGAACTGCTCGGTAGATGGGCCATCATGGCCCAGGTCTCAGGGCCAGGCCCTGCTTCCTAGGAGCTGAGCTGGGGCTAATCAGCTTCCTGGATGTGTTTGTGTCACTGGCCGAGTCTGGTGCATTGTTCCTCCTCGGTAGAGTTTGTGTGAGGTGAGGAATGGAGGAGATTAGAGCCCAGTTCTGGTTCTTAATACACTCTAAACCCTGGGCAGAGTGAGTCATTTACGAAGGATTTCAGCTCTCTGTTCTGGGGGAGAGTTGGTAGGAGTAAGGAAAGGTGGGGCCAAAGTAGAATGGCTTAAATGTCAGTGGGTCGGGCAAGATGGCGGCCTCTGTCCACCTTGGTTCCTATGCTGTCTTCCTGTGGAACTAGAAGGCTTCAGCCCGCACTGCAGGCTGCTCTGAGAGCTCCAGGCCTGAGGGTGGGTGCCCACTGATGTGCCTCTGGAATTTTCCCTCCTTCCCTAGTATTAAATCCACCTTTGAGGAGGAAGTTATTGAATGCGCCATCTTCCTGAATGAAGTCACACGGAGTGACCTGGGGCGGAAGTTTGTGTGCTTTGCCCAGAACTCCATTGGGAACACGACCCAGACCATCCGACTGAAGGAGAAGAGGGGAGGTGAGCTGGGCATGCGCTGGAGGACATGCACGTGTGCTGATGGGGGCTTTTCCCAGGGTGGGAGACGGAGTCAGCATGGGATTTTTCAGGGGCCCGACTCAGCTCACAGACTTTGCTGTGTTAACCCATGTGACCTTGCCCAACACCACAGAACTACTGAGCCACGATGCGGACCTGGACCACTTAACAGTGCTCTGTGAGAAGTCTGCCCTTCATTCCCTCTCTCCTTCACCCGCACGCTTGCTCTGCCCACATGGCCTATGTGCCCGGCAGAGTGCTGGGGTCCAGCTGTCTCTGCCCTCTGCCTCCAGGCAGCGGGGCCCCATGCTCCGATTGATGGAGGACGGGGAAGAAGGCCTCTTGCCCAGTGCTCAGAGTCATGTAAGCACAGCACAGGCCCAGGCCTTGTGAGAAGCTGGAGTAGAAGCTCCCAGCAGAGACAGCCCTCAAGTGTCCTTACGAAGACACCCAGAGCTAAGTTAGCAGCTCATCCACTCACCCAGTTAACAAGCTCACACAGGGCGGTGGGGTTTTCAAGGCTCATAGGTAGCATGGAGTGCGGCCCGGGCCCTCTGGAAGTTCTCAGTACTGTGCCTCAGGAACTGCAGAGTGTGCCGCGGTGAGCCAGCTTCTAGTCTGAGGAGGTTCCGACTTGTGCAAAGATGGGAACGTGAAAATAACTTACAGTATGCAGCAGAAGGACGCAGACGGGCTGTGCTGAAGGTATAAACCATGGGTGACAATGAGCAGAGTAGCTGTGGTCACCCACATTTCTGGTCGCCCACCCGGGGTGTGCCGTCCCCTGAGTCCCCCAGAGTGGACGGTAGACAGCTCTGGCTGGACTTGATTGAGGGGACTCTGGATTCAAGGCAGCCGCTACCAAGGACAGTGATTTTTTAGCCTTGCTGGGAGAGAGGTGCTGGGCGGCCCACAGCGCCACCTGGCGGCCACAGCCCGCCGCTCCCTCGCAAGGTCATGGCCACCGTGTCCCGCAGAGGTGCTCCTGGGCGTCCTGCTTGGCACTGTCTCGACCCTGGTGGGTGTGCTGGTGGTGGGTGTCCTCGTCTACACCTACTGGATGGAAATCCTGCTGCTGTGCCGGACCTACATGAGCAAGGACGAGACGCTCGGGGGTAAGGACACCCGCTCGTCCCCCTGACTCCCCACAGCCCACTGAGCCAGGACAGGAGGCAGCGCCATCCCAGCCCCTGCCTTGGCTTGCTTGGAGTCTGCTCGGGACAGAGTGCCGCCCCTCCCCACCGTGGGGGCTGAGCGTGAGGGAGGGTCTCAGGAAGGGGTGCTCCTGATGGCAGGAGTCGCAGCCCTGGGCTTTGGAGGCCACGTGTGGCAGCCTTGCTCCAGGCTGGACAGGGAACCGTTTCTCGGTTTCATCCTGTTCACCAACAGGCTGTGATCATTTCCTGAGGCCTCTACTGTGGCCCATTACATGTATGAGCTACTGTAACTGCCACCGCCGGCCTGAGTGCTAAGCAGAGAAAGATGGAGCACGAGCCTAGCATCGAGCAAGGAAGATGTCAGAGGTGGACTTTGGATCAGGCAGCCGGGCAGAGGGCACAGCTCAGAAAGCGAAAGGAAGCCAATAAAATCAAGTGTCATGACCCCTGTGGGCAGAGGTTAGACGCAGGCCAGGACATGACCTTCACTAGTGTGAGCTTGCTTAGACCAGAAGGGCGATATTTGTCTTTCTGTCTGTTTTCGTTCATCCTGAGAGTCCCAGGGTAGAATATTTGCAATTTTACTGCGTGGTTTTGTGGCTTGGAAAAAGCAGACCACTGGGGAAAGACCAAGAAAAGTGTCAGGCCCAGGGCCCAGTCCCCAGCACCAAACCATCACACAGCCCTGCCCAGCCCAAAGCAGGACCAAACACGCTAACACTATCACGATTACTGTAAGCCAGAAGCGTTTCTGATACTGACTTGCTTTTAAAAGATAGTTGGCTTTTCTGGCAGAGTCCTTATCTAACTGATATCTTCCTCGCTTCCCCGGGCAACTTCACACTTTCTCTGAATGTCTTTAATCACAAGACACTAAAACCTGTGTCACAGTGTCCTCAGTGGTGAAAATGTGCCCTTTCCCTCTTTACCACGCAAAGAACTCTTAGGTTTTCCTCTGTGAGAAGCAATCTGGGAAATCTTCACCGCGAGGCCTGGAGATCTGCATTTTAAAAGGTGCTGCCTGGCTTCCGGGTTAAACTGCAACTTCATCTGGGGTTGCTGTCTGGGAAGGCCTTAGCAGTGGAGGTCAGAAGTAAACAACCTCTGACCCCAGGTCGCTCACCGTTGTCCCCTCAGTTAAAAATTTGCTGCTCTTTCCTTAGTGATTAAGTTGATCAACAAACTCTATTGTAATGTATTGAGGGTAAAGATATTCTTGTCTCTCGACTGCCTGTTTTAATGATCTAATAAACTAAAAATGACCAAAAAAAAAAAAAAAACTTCAAAAAGTACACGATAAAAAGCTTACATTTTAAAGAAACTAGTTGTAGACAGAGTGTAAGGTTAAATCACTACTTGTGTTTTTTGTCATGTTGATTATACAGCTCTGTTTCCAGTCTTTAATTGTGACTATAAATAATTGTTAGCCGCTTCTGACGTCACTGATGTCCCTAAAATCTGTATAAGCATAGCGCTGTAAGTAAACAAACAAGGCGCCTTTCTATATTAACTATCTGGCCCTCCCGATCCCATACGGTTCTGTCTTCTGTTTCTTCTTCATCCACACCCCTCGACTTAGCGACCCCGTTGTTTTGCCAGACAGGTCCCAACAGTCCTCAGACAAATGAAAGCAGGAAAGCTTCAGGAAAGGATTGTGCCACAGGGTCCACGCTGAGATTCCCCTCGGATTCTCACATGTAGCTGCCTAAATTTCCCTTTGACATAGAAAAAGAAGTTTATGAGCACATGTTTTCAGTTTTTCTGAAACTCCTCTTGGGGTCTGCGCGCGCAGGTGCTACTCTCGGAAGCCAGAGCCCCACTCCTGTAGCTCAGAACTGGATTCTGAATCCGGTTTGCAGGAGCGGTGCTGCAGCGCCCTCTGCTGGCCAACGTGATGTTTGCAGCAAGATGAGTGCTTTGAGGCTAAGGTTCAAGGTGCTAAATCCATTTGGAGACATGCGCTTTTTGTAGTCGTGGGAACGGAAGTGGCTCGCGGGAACGAAAGTGGTCTAGCTTTCAGATGATGTAAAAATGCTAGTGTGCTGGGGCTTTACACAGGACTCTTTACACCTGACTGTGTTCCCGGAGGTCCTGGGAAAAAGATACGATTCACCTTGTCTCTGCTGCAAAGAGATGTGGTCTCCCGGGGAGGTAGGCTCTGGTGCCAGGGAAGGAGTGAGGTTGACCATGGTACACTGATGCCTGCGTCTCCCATTCCAGCAGCCCCCGGGCCTGCTGCTCTGGCACAGAGCAGTCTGACAATGCCCTGAGCTCACTTCTGGGGTCTTTTGCCTCTGCCAGTTTGTATCTGGTCACTTCCTGCTGCCGGCACAAAATACGCAGGGCCTGAAACTTACCCATGGGCCTCAGGTTTGCATATGAGCTGTGACCGAGGAAAATGCGCCCGGCTGACATGTGCGCTGACCTCCTGCAGATCAAAAGGAATTTGATGCCTTTGTGTCCTACGCAAAGTGGAACTCTCCGTGGAGCGAGGGCCCCTCCCTACCCAGTGAGGAGCACTTGGCCCTGACTCTGTTCCCAGAGGTCCTGGAAAAAAGATACGGATTCACCTTGTGTCTGCTGGAAAGAGACGTGGTCCCCGGGGGAGGTAGGTCCTGGTGCCAGGAGGAATCCAGCACGTCCCAGGGCGACAGCTGCCCGTGCTGTTAGTCCTGCTGATCTCTGTCCTTGTCGGGACGCCCGGCACCCATGACCCCGAGGTCCCACCTGCCCAGCTCCAGTGGGTCCTAGAGATATGGACAGTTAGGGGCACAGGGCACAAGAGGAGCGTGGAGACCGGAGGGTGCCCTCGACAGCTGGTGGGAGGTGAAAGTGAAGGCAGGAGGCAGAGAGAAGGGCCAGGCACGTGCCTCCCTTGTCTCCTTTCCTCGTCTGAGAGCACCCGCCGTGGGGCCCTGGCACACCGGGGAGGGCAGGCTTACTCTGGCTCAACCTTTTACCATCTCAGTTATTAATTATCATTATCATTTTAACTTCCAGTGTACACAGAAGACATTGTGAACATCATTAAGAAAAGTAGAAGAGGAATCTTCATTCTGAGCCCCAACTACATCAATGGACCCCACGTCTTTGAACTTCAAGCAGCCGTGAATCTGGCCTTGAATGAACGAATGCTGAAACTCATTTTAATTAAGTTCTGTTCCTTCCGAGAACCAGAATCTCTACCCCATCTCGTGAAAACTGCTCTCAGGGCTCTGCCAACCATCACTTGGAAAGGCTTAAAGTCAGTTCACCCCCATTCGAGATTCTGGACCCAGGTACGGTACCACATGCCCATGCGGGGCCCAAGACGGCTCGGAGGAAACCAGCTCAGAGCCGTCCAGAGGCGCTGCTCCCTGGAGAGGACAGCGTGGGTCAGAGGCGCCGGGAGGGACTCCCAGCCTCGGGAGCAGGACAGCCGGAGGCCCCTGTCTCTGGCCCAGGAGGAGAGAGGCTGACTGCGGAGCACACTGCGTGCACAGCCTGGCAGGCTCGGCAGCCCTGCGATGACACTGGAGTGGCCCCTGACAGCGACTCTCCGGACCTCTCCGTGTACTCTGCACAGGACCCCAAGGCCATCCAGGGAGCCTGGGCAAAGTCGGTGGGGATTCCCGCCCCTGTGTCGGTGGTGGAGCCTCCTGTGACAGGCTGTGTCTGCGGGGTCCTGCTCTCGGCCGTCAGAGAAATACTACTGCGTCAGACACGAGGGACGGGACTCTACTCACAGCTTTCACTTCTAAACTTTTCTCGGCGTGTGTTTCCAGTGCATGATGTTTACATTGCTTGTGTGGAGTTGGTATCATACACGACTCACCTTAATTCCTTTGGCAGCCCTTCCCCGCCTCCTCCTTCTATTTCCTGGTCCTCTTCCCATCTGAGGAAGTTCTACCTCCCTACTTCCTATTATCTACTGTTTATTTTTCTCCTATATTGTGGATTTCTTATATAGAAGAAGCCATGTGACATTTAAGTCTATGTGTCTGGTTTATGTAACTTAACATTGTGGTCTCAAGGTGCATTCATTTCCCTCCAAATAACTCAGCTTTGTCCTTCTTTATGACAGAGTAGTTCTTCACTGTATACAAACACCGCATTTTCTTTAACCACTCATCTGTTGATGGACACATGGCTGCTTCCAATATTTAGCTCTTATGAGTTGTGCTGCTATAAATATGGGTGTGGTTGGATCATTGTAATAAGATTCCATTTTACCCAGGAAGAATGGCCATCATCAAGATATCAAGTATACAAGTTTGATTCTTGGTACCACCAAAAAAAAAATCAAGTATAATAAATGTAAGCTTTGGGGGAAAAAGGAACTCTTCTATGTTGTTGGTGGGGATGTAAATTAGCATGACTGCTATGGAAATCATTACAGAAATTCCTCAAAGAACTACAACTAGAAATACACTTGAATGGCCACCCATTCTGCGAGGCTTCCCACTTCTGTTCTTTGAGCTGTGTTCACTGGTCTACGCAGGGGCACAGAAGGAAGCCTGACGGGCAGGGGAAGCTGGTGGGAACCATGGAGACAGGCTCTGGCCGTTTCTGCAAGGTCTCTGTGGGGTCTCTGGGCGCCAGAGTGGCAGGTGCCTCTAGACTTGTGACAGGCCAACGTCTCCCGGAGCGCAGTGTGCCCTGAGACTGTCAGGAGCAATGCGCACGTGGCACTCTTGCTGGCCGCACATCCTAGCTACCCACCCAGACAGACTCACGCCCTCTCACGGCCTGGAAAGAGCCACACTCAGACATTGGCACAGTGTCTGCCCAGGTCACCTTCGGTGAAGCTGAACACACTTAAGTGAAGCCGTCCTCAGTTGGGGATACAGGTGGAGGGCCAGCCCGGGCCAGATGAGGAGCAGGGAGGCTGTGCTCCGCTCCTACCATCTCCTTGGCCAGAGACCTCTACGCGGAGCCTCAGTGTCGCCCTCAGCCACTGGATGAAGGGACCAGCATAGTCAGTCCAGCCAGGGGAGACAGACTTCCACCAGCTGCCTCACACACCTCCGAGAGGCGGAAGACGACAGAGTGACCAGCTGTGCTGGGGAACCAGGCCCCCGGCTGGGCCAGGCTCTGGTCTGAGCCGTCTGCCTGAGGCTCCTGGCCTGTGTGCATGTCCCGGCCTCTGGGCCCCCGGCTCAGTCCTTCTGAGTAATGGGGCGATGTGCGGAGGGTCAGCTCACTGTTCCTGGTGGATGAGGGAGGCCCAGCTGGCCTTACGGCTGGGCTTGGCCGGCTGGACAGCACTGGTCCCATCCGGGCAGTGAAGGGAAGCCGTGCTGAGCTGCCTCAGGGAATGTGTCCCAGCCAGTGGTCTGAACGTGACCCAGCTCCGAATGGACAAAGCACTGTGATGTGGCCACGCGGGAGAGGGAGGAGCCCACATCACACGGACCACTGCGGTTTTGGCACCAAGCAACATCCTTGTTGGAAATTTCAATGCAGAATTTAAAGAGGAGCCGAAGGGTACAAATTAGGCCTGAGGTAGTCTCTGGGCAGGATCCTTGTGGGTCTCTGGGGTGGACTCACTCCAGCCTTCTGGTCTTGGCTGTGGCCAGGACCCTGGCCTCCTGCCAGCATCTCTCCAGGATCGCGAGCTCGAGGAGCTCCTGCGGCTCCCAGAGGACCCTGCTGTCATTGTCCCAGAGCTGCTGGGTGGTCCGCTCTGTCCTTCACTTCGAGAGAGCCTCAGACAGTGGGCGCACGGGAAGAGGACCGCAAACACCACATCCACGGGATCTCTTCCCAGGCCCGCAGGTGCCCAGCAGGTGACAGACAAGCACCACGAAGAAGAGGTTACTTATATTTTCTACATGGAAATCAACCAAAATATCCAGGCATAGGGGACCATAATGGTGCAGTCAGCCTCAGAGAGCGCAGTTAGTTTCCAGCAATCCTCTGCATCTAAGGAGGCCACGTGTTCCTGGCTCCTGCTGTCCAAGAGCTTTCTTTTTCCACTCTGAAAATGCGTCTCCATTTGGAAGATGGGTGTCCTGCCTCTGCTGCAGCCTGTCGTTCTGAGCCTGTGTGATGTCTCAGGAGGTCCCTCGGCCTTTCTTGTCACTTTTGGATCGAAGGCTGCTGCTCACAGTCTCTCGTGTCCGGGTTGTCGCTCCACGTAGGATGGAACAGACACCCCCTTCAGACGCTCCTCCTTGTTGCTGCTGAAAAACCTGGGGGGAAAACACGGGGATAATCAGTCTGAAGTTGCTCAAAGGGAGTCAGAATCAGGAAGACTGGGAAAAGTAAAAATTAAAAATCTTTTAGTTTGATTTCCCTCCAACATCCCAGACTTGATCTCACCACTTGAGCCCCAGGAGTGGACCTCGGGATAACAGGGTGAGACACTGTCGGCCTTCGAGTCTGGCCTCTGTTGGCACTTTCCTCGCTATTCCTGTATCCTGGCCACAGGGCTGCCAGGGTCCTGGGCACTGCATGGCACAGTGGGGTGAAGGGAGCCCCAGATCTCTGGTAGAGAACTGGAGAGGAGGCCAGGAGCCTTAGGATCAGAAGCATGTGGAATCTTGACACAGAGAGGCCTGGGATCATCTCCAGGGTCCAGCACCGGGCTGCACAGGGCTACTCGGACCTGGCTGGAGTTCCATGACTTGGAGGACTGAGTTATGGCCAGATCCCTCCGGAGCCCAGCACTGCCCCAGGAAGGGGCGCCGCTGGGGCAGACAAGCACTCTGACTTGGAGCTCAGACCGGGCTGGCTGATGCCTGGGTCCCCTGGCCCAGACTCCGGGCCTGCTCCACCAGGGTCAGGAGAAGAGCATCACCAACTCCCAGGGTGCAGTCTGGAGGATTTCCAGGGAGCACAAGAGCGACGTGCAAGTTAACACAATACCCAGGAGGGAGGCAGGGGCTGTGGAAGTGGTAACTCTCCACGTGGGGAAGCTGTGATTCCCGCGGGGGTGCTAAGAGGACGGAAGTTTGTATCTAGTCACAGGGAAGCTGTAACTCAGACGAAGCCTGGAATACTGTCACGGCGTGGTGAACAATGGAAAGCTTCAGTTTTTTGCAAAAGGAATTTTTGCAATAGGCCTAAATGTGAGTGGGCCTTGAAGGCTTTATGCTACGTACAGTAGTCAGATACATGAGTTGCCTTCTATGAGAAGTCTAAGGCAGACTGAAATGACGTAAAGGCTGAGATAATGGGGAGTTAAGTATTGATATAGATAAAATATAAGTGAGATCTGTACAGCAATGTACCTATAGGCAGAACATATGTATGACATACTTAAAATAATGTTTTAAAGGTTAAATAATGAAGGTGTTTATGTAACACCAAAGAAGGGAAAGGAGAAAAAGAGGAGCAAAGGGCTTAATAAATAGAATCAAATAAATTAAATAGTAGAAATTCAAATTTACAGTTCATTATATTAAATGTAACATGGGTAAACACATGAATTACATGAGCGAGGTTATTAGTATGAGTTTTTAAATGACCCAACTTTATTTTTACTGTAGCTGTCTCTTTACCATAAATAGACTTCCTGTGGGCCGGAGATTTAGCTCAGTGGTTCCAGCGCCTGCCTCACAAGTGCAAGGTCCCGAGTTCGATCCTGGTAACTACATACAATGCTGGGCGTGGTGACTCACACCCACCAGCAATCAATACCACATACTGCAGTGCTGGGTGTGATGGCTCACGCCTGTAATCCCAGCACTCGGGAGGCAGAGGCAGGAGGATTGCTGAGTTTCAGGCTTGCCTGGGCTACATAGTGAGCTCTGGGCCAGCCTGAACTACAAAGCGAGACCCTGTCTCAAAAAAAAAAAAATAGACTTCCTGTACAACAACATAGTTTGATTTGGAGTGAAACGCTAGGTAGAAAACGTCGTGCACAAACTGTAACCGAGAGAGGGTTGAAGGCCCGTGGAGGTAGTACCATCAGCTAAGCTGGGTGCGAGGACAAAGAAAAGGAACAGAGGTGGATACACTGAGGAAAGGAGGCGATTTTCAGAGGCAGTGAGTGAGAGGAGAAGGGACAGGCTCGCAGCTGTGCTTGGGACGTCTGCACTCTTCTCTGGGGAGCGATGGTGCTTGTGAGCGAAGGCTCAGCCGCTCGCAGTCCTTTCTGCTGAGGAAGACAGCTGAGTCCTACACTGTGAAACTCCTGGAGGCAAGTGAGATACGTTCTAGAAGCTGCTAAGAGAAAGATGACAGGAAAAAATCTTAAAACACTCGCAGCAACATATTTAGAAGGAATCCACAGAGAAGAGAAATTTTAAGAAAAGATCTTCAAATAAGATCTTTAAGTGAGTGAAGAGGAACATTCCTCCTATCCCTATCTGCAGAATCAGAGCCACGCATGGAGGAAGTAGATAGTGTTAAAGACTTGCACTGGAAAGATACCTCAAACTAATAATCTAAACTTGCACCGTGGAAAGCAGAAGGGAGAAAGTGGGTGTGGTGGTGCACACGTGTAGTCTCAGCACGCTGGGAAGCTGAGGCAGGAGGACTGGAAGTTTGGGCCCAGCCTGGGCCACTTAATGTCTTAATGAGACCCTGTCTGAAAAGAAAAAAGAAAACAATGACCAACGATATAGCTCAGTGTAAAGACCTGGGGTTTACACACCACAAAATAAAGGAAAGGAGAGAAGAGAAGAGAAGAGAAGAGAAGAGAAGAGAAGAGAAGAGAAGAGAAGAGAAGAGAAGAGAAGAGAAGAGAAGAGAAGAGAAGAGAAGAGAAGAGAAGAGAAACAAGATGAGAAGAAAAGAAAACATAGAAAGAAAGAAGCAGTCGTGATAAACCCCTATAAAGGCTGAGGCAGGAGGATTGGAAACTGAGGGCAGTGAGTTGAGGAGCCTCTACTTCAAAATTAAAGCAACGCATTGCTGCTGTGATGCATTTTGTGAACAGTGGTGATGGGCAGCTATTGCCATCTGGCTGCCTTCTTCAAGTTATTCCACAAAAGTAGAGAACGTGCTGGCCCAGTACCTCACTGTGCAGTATGGTGAGTACTGAGGGGTAAGAGGACATGTATGGAGCTTGTAATTTCTTTGAAATAAAATAAACGTGACATTCAACTAGTAGCTCTTAGGCACTGAGCATTTTCTTCAGTTGTACGTTTCACCGCTTTGTCACCAGACTGTCTTTAAGACAGAAATCCCCCATTGTTGTCATCACCATCATCGCAGAGAAAGCAAAACAGTCTTGAGATGGCTTAGGACGCGCCCATGATCACACAACTTCAAGTCCGACCTCCCGCAGGACTCCCCTTCCTCTCTTTCTTTTCAGAAACTCTCAGCCATAGGCACAGGGCATGGGCCCTGGAGACGAGGCCTGTCTTTCTCCTCACCTCCCACTCCTGCCGCACCCCCACACTTGTCCCTTCCGCGGAACTGGGCTTCCCTGCAGTTCACTGTACCCTTCACCAGGCCTCGTCTGAGCAGAAGAAATTTGCTTTTGTGAGCCAGGGGTAGAACTCAGCTCCTCTGTCCTGAAGCCGGGTCAAGGCTGTTGGTATCTCTCCAGCTGGGGATGCAGGCTTTCAATTTAGGAGGATGATATCCCAGAATATGATCCGGGGCTACTCAGCTTAATTGCTAGCTGTGGGCTTGGGAAGCAAGTATTCTTTCTGGACAGCGTTGACCAATTCTATATCGCTGCTCTTTCTCCTTCCTCTTCCTAAAAAAAGAATGGAAATTTCAGCCTTCGGGATCTCAAGGGCAAGCGACAGCACTTCAGACCCACGAGTGCTGCCCGAATACTTCCTGGGAAGGTCGGTATGAGCACGAGCTGAGGGGAGGTGGGAAAGCAGTGCCGAGGTGGAAAGGTGAAGAAATTCGGCTTCAGCATGTGTGAGCACAGAATACGGTGTGAGGTTTGTGCTTGTTCCTTTTAGAGCTTCCCCAATTCATTTTCCACTGGGAGATGGAAGGTATAAAAGGGAGAGAGCCGGAATCCCCGGCTCTGCTTCCCAGCATGCACAGCAGCAGACCTGCGGTATCAGGTCCTCCCCAGGAAGTGCCACCAACAGCTAGTCTATCTCAGGAGTACAAAAGAGAACTTGGCAACCTAAGTTATAAGGGCTCCGTCGGGCAGGGTCTTCAGCCGTCTTTCCTTATTGCCAGGCTCCATGTGTGAACTGGTTTCTCAGAGCAGATGACAAGGACCACGGGACACTTGCTACCAAAACCGGTGAGTGGGGAGGGTAACCTGTCAGCGCAGTCATCTGGGTAATTAGGGCAAGAGCTTCAGGCTATTGAACATCTTGTTGAGGACCAAATGTTGCAGAGAATTTTGTTTGTTCTCTGCTTGAAGGTGAGAAAGATTTTGTTTTTCTCCTTCACCTTTCAAATCTATCGATTTAAATACAGACTGGCAAATGCCTGGTCTCCTGCTTGCCCCAGTGCCTCTGGGGATGGGCCTTTCCAGGTATCTGTGCTGGTTGGTAATTGTCATTTGGCTTTTAGTACAGTACAGATGCTCAAGGGGAACTCAGTTCCAGTTAAACTCTGAGGCTGCCGTTGGTCCCTTGTCCTGGTCTCCTGTGTCCTGACCCTCCGGGATCTCACTGTGGAAACCTGCATGATGTTCGTGTGTCCCCCACAGTCACCTTCTCTTTCCTGAAACTCAGATTCCTGCCTCTGATCTCCAGGCTGCAAAATAGCAAATTCTTCACCACCATCCTTCCTCTTTTTTTTTGAGACAGGGTCTCACTTTGTAGTTCAGGCTGGCTCTGAGCTCACTATGTAGTCCAGGCAAGCCTTGAACTCAGCAATCCTCCTGCCTCTGCCTCCCGAGTGCTGGGATTACAGGCATGAGCCACCACGCCCGGCACCACCATCCTTCCTCTTTACAAAGAACAAATTATTACTTAGTGCAGAAAAGTGTTGGAACTATTTGAAGCATTCTGTTAAAATTGACTCAATAAATATTTTAATTAATTGCTGTTATTACTTAATTTATCCCTCATTCTTCTGCCCATAGATACCAGGTTCTCCAACATCATCTGTTGTAAAGCTTCTGCCAAAGATCGAAGCTAGACCTATCTCTTTCTGCCAAAGACTAAAGCTAGACCTATCTCAAAGTGGATTAGAGACTTAAATGTTAAAACAGAAACACTAAACCTGCTGCAAAACAGGTTAGGTAAAACTCTTGGAGACATTGGCTTAGGGAAAGATTTTATGAACAAAACCTCTATAGCACGAGATCTAGCAGAAGGAATCAACAAATGGGATCTCTTTTTATTAAAAAAAATTTTTCTTCACAGCAAAGGAAACCACCAGCAGAGCAAAAAGACAACCAACAAATTGGGAAAGAATCTTTACCATCTCTCTCTCAGACAAAGGCCTACTATCTAGAATATATGAAGAGCTTAAAAAATAGTCCTCTCAAATTTAAAGACCCAATTCCAAAATGGGCATTTGAAATGAACAGACAGTTTTCAGAGGGAGAAGTAAAAGCTACCAAGAAGCATATGACAAAATGCTTAACATTGCTGGTCATTCAAGAGATGAAGATGAAAACAACACTAAGATTTCATCTCACTCCACAAAGAATGGCTGCTCTCTTGAAATTAGCCAGCAACAAATGCTGGTGAGGCTTCGGAGAAAAAGGAACCCTTGTCCACTGTTGGGAATATAGACTGGTATAACCTTTATGGAAGTCATTGTGGAGATTCCTAAAAAACTAGGATTAGAGATGCCATTTGATCCTGCTATCCCCTGCTAGGAATATAAAAGAATATCATAGTGTTATATGTGCACCTATGTTCATACCAGCTCAGTTTGTGATAACTAAATCTTGGAAACAGCCCAAATGCCCATCAACTAGAGACTGGACAAAAAATATGTGGTTTTTCTATAAAACAGAGTATCACTCTGCCCTAAACAATGATAAGTTTGAGTCACTTATACTCAAATGGACGTACCTTGAGGACATACTCATAAGTGAAATAAATAGGTCACAGATGTGTAAATGTGGTATCTTTTCTCTGGTATGAGAAACTGAAGATGTTAATGAGTTCTAGAATGTATGATGGATATTGTGAAATAGAAACTATTCAAAGGGAAATTGGGTGGAGGTGTGAGTAATGAATTTATGATTCTTCTGCCTTCTTCCCAGAGTCCTGGGTTTGCAAGTATGCACCATCATGCTGAATAAATTTTATTTTATGTTTTTGATACTTTGGGCTCGTTTGAGTGTGCTGCATATGAATTTCAGGACTAGCTTGTCAAATTCTGAACAATAATAAAAGAAAAAAATAAAGCACGTTGCCAGGCATGGTGGCTCACGCCTATAATCCCAGCACTCGGGAGGCAGAGACAGGAGGATTGCTGAGTTCGAGGCTTGCCTGGGCTACACAGTGAGCTCAGGGCCAGCCTGAACTACAAAGCGAGACACTGTCTCAAAAAAAAAAAAAAAAGCACATCAATGATTTTGGTAGCTTGTGATGGATCTGTATAACGTTTGTTTTGTTTTTTGAGACAGGGTCATGTCTTTTCCAGGCTGGCTTCAAACTCACTATGTAGTCCAGGATGGCCTCTAACTCATAGCAACTGTCCTGCCTCAGTCTCTTGAGTCATGTGATCACAGGCATGCACCAACATGTCCAGCCAAATCTGGGTATCACTTTTGAGAGAAGGGTCAGAACTACCATGCAGTCTACTGCTCTAGGAACAGGATGTCTGTTTATTCACAGTAAACCACTGACCAACCTGACATACAATAAGTTGGGTTATGACTGGAATTATAGTTTTAACTTATGTCTCCTAAAGAATTCTGGAAGAAACATGACAATATTCTTTCCTGTGGAGTTAACTAAGAAACCCTGGGCCTGTGTCTCTCTCTCTAAGGACACTGGGATCTGCCTGTGTACAGGACAGAGACTTTGAAAGCTGTGTAGAGTTGAGCCTTCATTGCCCAACTTGAGTTACAACCACCCCTCACAAACAAATTGAGTTCATATGTTGAGAATCTACTGTATTTAGCTCTTCTTTACTTTTAGTAGTGTTTTGTTTTTCAGAATGAATCAAATAAATCCCTAAGAATTTTAATTTTTGCCACTGCTATAAATGCTATTATTTCCTAAATTTTGTTTATTGCTATTGTAAACTATATATATAATTATATATAGTTATATATAAACTATATATATATAACTATACATAGTTATATATATAAACTATACATAGTTATATATAACTATGTATAGCTATATATATAAATTTTATATATATCTATATATAGATATATTTGTATATTGGTCTCATATCCAATAAGCTTGCTAAACTCATTTATTAGATCTAGCATATTTTTGATCAATTATTATTTTTAATAAAGATTATGTCATCTGCAAACAGAAATGGTTTTATTTTCCCCTTCTAGTGTAGTGCATTTTATTTACTTTTATTGCTCAGTTACCCCCGATGAACTTCCAATAGGGTACTGAGGAAAAGAGAAACAGTCAGGACGCTTCCCGAAAGCACTGCAGACATCGCAGCACAGTGATCCGCGCACACTTGTGCTTACAGCAGTACAGCGCATCACAGCCAACTCTTGGAAATGGCCTTGTCCACCACCGGTTGAGTGGATAAAGAAAACGCGGTATTTACACTCAGTGGAGCACTACTGTGCCACAAGGGAGGGTAAACTTGAGTCATCTGTAGGAAAACGGATGCACCTTTAGTCCGTAATTTTTGTTTTTTGTTTTTTTTGCAGTACCAGGGTTGAACTCAGGCCCTGTGTTTCCAAGGTAGGGGCAGTACCATTAAGCTAAATCCCTGACCCTAGTCCATAATGTTAAATGAAATACATCAGATACACAAGATTAAATATTGTATGGCTTCTCCTATATGAGAAACACAAAGTATAAACTGAAGAGCAAAATAAAAGACAGATGATAGGAATCAGGGAGCTGGATCTTTTACAAATGAGAGGAAGACCAAGGTGGATTAAGAGGAGGGAAAGGGTAAAGAGGACAAAGATGTGTTGTGTACCTGCCCAATGCCCTAGGATGCTGTTCTCATTATGTGCTGTGCACATCAATAAAGCTACAGAGTAAAAGAAACTTAATATGGAGAATAAGAGTGAGCATCCCTGTCTTTGTTTTGAACTCATGGGAAGTGCTTCCACCTCTTACTGTTGTCTATGGCAATACCACCCTGAACAAGCCTGATCTCTTACTATTAACTCTGATGTTGGCTCTGAGGACTTCACCAGATTCTTGCTTATAGATACGCTGTCTTTACATCTTCTTGATGGACTGAACTTTTCCCTTTTTGAAATGGTCCTCTGTCTCCAGCAGCATTTGCTGTCTCACAGCCTACTCCTCACTCGTGAAGTAACCCCAGCTGCACCCCCCACCCCGGCCTATGGCCTCTTCCATTCCTTCAGCCCACTGGGATTTCAGGGATCTTTGTGCATGTCTTCTGTGGACAGCAGAGTGTCCAGGACTTCTCAGTTAACCCCACACAGGAAAGCTGCTGTTGTTGAAGACAAAGAGATCTTTCTGGAAGATCTGTGGGCAATTCTCCATGGTGATTTTTCTCCCTCCTCCATCAGAGTCACGTGGGGCTTGGCCTCTGTGATCTGCCTGGGCTACTTCAGGAATCTGCTTCTGGGGTAGATTTTTGCTTTCACCTCGGTCACCCTGCACGTCTTGGCCTTCCTCCTAGCCTGGCTGATGCCAGCTTAGCAGATTTCTCCACGATTTTCTCTCACTGACTACGCTGTCCAGTTCACGGGTGGCTCTGTAGACATCATCTGGCTGTCAGCTTCCAAGCAGCACCAGCTGACTTTCCCTAGTTCTCATCAGTGCCTCAGGCAACCGTCCCATCTGACTGAAGTCAGTTCCCCGTGTGACATCCTCCTCAGTGCCATCTTTTAGTCTTGCTCTCGGGTCCAAGGGCTACGTTTGTTCCCTAGCTCTTGTGTTAAGCTTCTAGTTTGTCACCACTTTCTGTGTTTCTGTCTTGGAGCTGAGTGTGCCACCCCGTCCCCGTGGGTGCAGACCCGACTCTCAGAAGTTTCTCTTCCTCCTGCCCTGTCTCTGCACTGCAGCCCATCTCTCGTGAGATTCCACATGCTGAGCTTAGCTAGGCATGCATAGCCCTCCCCTTGGGCAAGCAGACCCCAGTTCCAGGTGAAGACCACACCTGAAGGAACACTTGCATCGCACTGATGGTGGCAAACACCAGACACAGTCACTCTGGTGAGCACAGAAACTTCATGCTTGTGTCTTCCATGCATCCCCGGACAGCCCTTCTTCTGACTCACGACCCATGAAAAGATGCACACAGCCCACTTTCCAGAGACGTTAGGTCTTAAACACTGCATAGCTGAGGTGCCCATCCTGTCTGGGACCTACATAGCTTTCTTCACACTTTCCCTTGAAAAATCAGCTAAGACTCTCCCTCAGGCAAGGAGAAGACATCGCCTGAAAGCAGAGGCTGCTACCTTCCAGCACCCAGCTGGCTGCTTCCAAAGCTCCTCTTCCTGTGACCCAACCTCCTGCTCTGACTGCTCTGGTGCCAGGAGCTCACTCTTGCTGGTCACTGAGCACTTGGCTCTGCCTACTCACTCATGTCCAAGTGCCCTGAGGCTTGAACTTCCTGTGCTCTCCTCCAAGCCAGTCTGTCCCCAGAGACAGCAGTGGAGCTGTTTGACGGTGTCCTTCACTAGACAGGACCTCCGTTCTGGATGTGGGGACAAGACGGCCACCTGATTCCTTAGGAGTGACATGCTCATTATGAGTGGGTGCTGGGCATGGCAATAGCCCCGGGCCTCTTGGCTGGTTCCTCCTGGTCTGAAAACCAAATCTCACTGAAGCCAGAACAGAGACCCTGGTTGCTGCCTTGCTGCACCTTGGGAAGTTCCCATCATGTCTGAGCCGAACGGAAGAAGAGGCCTCGGGGTCCAAGAGGGCCTGTGTGACACTAGTGGGGGTGACATAGGCAGGGTTTGGGAGAAGACACAGAACACCTGGGTTTTCTGGGTAGAAACTAGCTGTAGCCTGAAACCTGGAGCAAGAGGGGCCCCAGACATTGGAGCTTTCCTCAGAGCTGCTGGGACGGGGACAGGGTGGCCTCATATTCAGGCGGGCTTATAGGTATCAGAAGACTCCCTTCTACTGCTGGTGCCCAGCACAACCTGCGGCTCGGAGTGGTGCCTTTGGTTTTAGTAACTCTACAGCTGCAGGCATCTGTGGAGCTGTCTCTCTAGAGATGGTTCTCCCTGGCTTCCACAGCCTCTCCTCGGGGGTGGCTTTGTCTCATCCTGTGTCCCTGTTGAAGAGACCCTTTACCAAGCACGGACAGTCTCTTACCTGGAAGGTGGCTAATGGTATTCCACAAACTAAGTCGGTGCCTTACCCATGGGCCCTAAGGTGAAGGTGCTGTTAAAGAGCCACAAATGTTTGTGCTCTTAGAGCAGGAGCGGGGTACCTGCTCCCTTTCCATTTTATAGATTAGGGAGCTGAGGCACCAACAAAGATGTCAGGCTTCTCAGGAAGCCAGGGAACTCATGCTTGCCTGCGGACAGGGTGTCCAATGCTGGGGAGTGGTCCTACCACAGGGCATCATGGGAATTTCCCATTTCTTGTTAGAAGAAAAGTACAAAAAATATAAATAAAACACCTATGTTAAAAGAACTTTCTATTTTGGGGCTGTTCATATATTCTTTTCTGAAAGAAAAGAAAACCATAGACTTACTAAGATCCTCTTCTTAAAACCTACCTGATAGTCTCATTTTAGTGACTGAGCCTATTCTATTTTTGATGCAGGGGAAAAATACCCACTTCGGATGTTGGTTCTAGGGTCGTTCTGTGAATTTACATCTGGGCATTAAGACCTTAGAGAGCTCTGTGGAAGGCATGAAAACTATCTGTGCCCGCTCCTGAGACCTGAGGAGAAAACAGGTCATCTTGCAATTTGACGTGGGGGTGGGGTGGTGGAGGCAGTATGTGAGTTAGGAATGATTCTCATTTCCTCCTGAGGGACTGTGCGCTGGGGTGGTGTTGTCTTAGGTGTTTTAAAACTGACAGCAGGTGCACGCCAACTGACAAGTACCTTCCTTGATCTTCCTCACTGGATGACCCGTTGCTTGATGGGTGTGATGAGTTTCTCTTTGTCAGGTGAGGTGCTTTGCATAGATAAGTAGGGTGCTCGAAGTCCCCTGATCAGATGTGGAAGAATCAGAAGTAGGTCCATAGTGTTCACCCCAAATCCCTCCCAAATGCCTTGGAAATGTCTGTGAATTGACTGTGACACCAAGATGCAATGTTCTGAAGTGGGAACCCTGCATATACTATGGAGCTTTCATAACTGTTCTCCTGACGCATTTGTGGCACTTCTTGTTTGGCTTCCTTTCTTAAACGTCATTCTCTGTGAAGTGTGTGGGAGCTGGGACTGCAGCCTTCTGTGAATGACTGTTCTCAGGATCAAACCACTGGCCACACCGGTGTCCATCATTCTTGTCACTTCCACCATCGGGCCTGCCTGTGTGCAGAGGTCGTGCCACTGATTCCCAGGGCAGCCCTGGTTCATGCCCTTGGTCTGGCAGTTACGGCTTGCTCTGCTGCACATTGCCAAGGGCGTCGTATCATGGATGACCACTAGGGGTCAGCAGCGGCCCCTCTGTAGATCCCTTCCTAAGCTTTTCATCACAAAATTCAAATCAGAGCAAATAATTAAGTGTGGTGAGAGCTACCTGCAGCCTTGGCCACTCAAAGTAAGGGAGAGAGCAAGGGGAGGAGCGAGGACAGGTGCAGGATAGGTAGCTCCTTCCTGGTCCCTGCGCGTGGGAAGAATCCCCTTCCTTGCAGACAGTGCCTTCCATGGCAGTGGAATGAGGTTGTAGTGCCCTTTCCAATTTCCACTAAGACAAAGCGAGCAGGCAGTGAGAGGAGTGAACGGCTGGGAAAGAGGACAGCGCTTCTCCTTTTTAAGTTGCCCTTCAAGTCTGAATGGGATGGAGGTCCTCTCCAGGTAGCTACCTGGGCTCCCCCACACCCATTCGAGGGCTGAGTGCAGCCAGAAGCTGCATGGCCCAAGCAGGATGATTCAGCTCGGAAGGTGTCCACACCCGGGCTCCCCTTGCAATGCTGCAGGGATGAGTGGATGTTACCTTGGACCAGGTGGATGCAGCTGGTGTCCAGACGTCCTCCTGACCTCAGGTGTGTGGTACCAGCGGCACCCAGGTGTGTAGCAGGAGCCCACAGATATGGCTCTTAGGGCGCTCCTGCCTTGGAGTCCAGGGAGCTGCTTGCTGTTGCTGGTGGCCTTCGCCGGGTCTGAAGCAGCTGCTGACTTGAATGAATCTGCAAATTCTACTGCGGAAGACGCACCGAGTGTCCACTTTGCTGCTTCCAGCACAGAGCCAGAGGAAAGGGTTTCTGTGTTCGAGCTGGACTATGCCTATGTGCAGATCCCTTACGAGGTCACCCTCTGGATACTTCTGGCATCTCTTGCAAAAATAGGTAAGTCCTCGAGCACCTGTTTTGGGTGTTATCTCTCCCTGGACATAGCACAGATTTGAGCTGTCATTGTGATTACAGAGAAGATATCTTCCTTTCAGTGCATGGAAAGTCTTCCCAAAGCTGTTTATTGCTTCAGGATTGGGCTTTGAAATGTAAGAGGATACTTCTGAGTCCTGAGTTATTTTCATTTCTAATTTTGAGGAGACAACCATGTAACTTTATCAGAGAAAAGTATCCAGTTCTATATTGTAAACATAGAATGTATAAAGTGTGAAGCCTTAAGGTGGAGTGGGTTGGATATCTTAGAAGCTCAGCATAATATTTTACCTTTAAAACATTCATCCTGCATTCTCAGCCATGCATCTGTGGGACGAATCCATGGCTCCTGTAGTTCTTGTTTCATGATTGGTCTGTGCTTCTTGAAGAATGACAGGGATGAGGAGCAAGTTGACCATAGGCTGCTCTTATATTCTGGGTGAGACGCAGGGCACAGGGCATATGTTGGTTAGTATGTAAATAAAATAGAGCCCACAGCTACCTTCCTCTTCCCTGTGTGAAATAAAGTGACTTCAGGATTAAATTCTGATGCAGGTTTCTTCACATCAAAAACTACAGTGGTGATGACATCTGTCGAATCCCAACTTTCCTCTTAAAAACTAGTTTATCCCAAAGTGCAAAGTCAATATGGTTATCTGTTACTAAATGTGTTTTGCCTCAGCAACAGCCAGACCCTTGAGTGTGTGATTGTCTTCCTGAGTGAATGTCTGGGCCATGTCAGTACCCATTTGTTTGCTTTACCCTTGGGCAGATGTAGGCTATGGCTGAGAGTCATATAGTCTGCAGGTACTTCTGTGGGCCCTGCTCTGCGTACCTGATCTGGGTTTACTGTTCCTAGTAGGTGCCTCTTTCTAACAGAAGCTCCCTGCAAGCTGGTGAAGTGTGAAGATGGAGTGGGAATTGTTAGGTTGAGGAATTCTTTCAATTTGTGGAAATTAAGTTACATAAAGTCCCCAGATTATTTTGAGGAATTTGAGGAACGGTGACTCTCTAAATAATAATCTCTTCGGTTCAGAGCAAAGAGTCTAATGCTTTGCACAAAACCACATGGACACGGAGGACGTTTGAGGTGGTCTCCTGTGGAATGTGGGTGCTCCTCTGAAAACTCTGCTCCCTCTTTGTCTCCGCTGCCCCTGAGTCATGATGGACTTCAGTGTGGGAACCGGAAAAGCAGGCCTGGCCCTGACTAGCTGGTCACTTTGTCCACCAGAGGACACTTGCTGTGGGAGGGTCCGTCTTATCCAGTTGGTTGTGGAGAGGTTACAAGATGTTCTGGAATGGCTGGTCACAGGCTCTGGCCTTTCATGTTACATTGAGTCTCAATATACTTCAGCAGGAGAAAAATGACTTAAGTAGGTTATTTGATAAACATGCTTTTTCAAGAACGACCTTGTGCTTGCTACTCTTCAGAAATCCAGATAGTTCCTACAGTCCAAGC
Organism: Thryonomys swinderianus; assembly: GCA_004025085.1. NCBI lineage: Eukaryota > Metazoa > Chordata > Mammalia > Rodentia > Thryonomyidae > Thryonomys > Thryonomys swinderianus. The sequence goes on from PVIC010005194.1 coordinate 22,654, forward strand.
AGATGGGGGAAGTAGGAGGAAAGAGGCTTATTCATTGGTTATACTCTGTGTGCCAAGCGTCAGGCTACAAGTTTGATATACGATGGCAAAGTATTAATAATGATTATCATTTATGCAAATTTAACACTGAAGGGGAGTTTGGAGGTTAGTGGGGGAAATAGGTTGTATACACACACAAAACCCACCTATATAGGGATCATTGGTATTGAACTGGTCTGTCCAGATATATTCCTTTGACCACTCAGAGAAAGATAAAGAATTTTCTCAGAAGGAAGCTGGAAAAAAATGCTTAGACTCAATTCTGAGCAGGACCTACACAGACCAAGGGGAAAAAATCAAGCAGAGATGATAAAATAGAAGATTAGCCAGGAGCTGTGGAGTAGAGAGGCATTTGCTGACGTGCGATGCATGCTTCAGTACGTAGGGCAGGCTGTGTGGGAGACAGATTGGAGGAGAACCCAATGGGATCAGCAAAGGACTCCCCTGGGGACCCACAGAGTTCCAATATCTGGCTGTATCTGTTGGTAAATTATACCCTAATAGGTCAGACTGCCTCTATTCCCTTAATTGTTCACATCTTTTTCTAAAACTCTCACATTGGGGGTTGTAGTACAGTTTCCATCGCTATCCTGCCTCACTGTAGGAATACTCGGTGGACATAGTCAGGTTAAAACCCAGTCCATCTTCTGCGGTATCTGAGCCTATACCACACACATATGGTAGAGACCACACATCTGCCTGAAGAATGGCCCGGGGGGTTGGAGGTGGGGTGGGTATTCATCAGCTTTCCATCACCATAAAAATGATGAGATACAGTAAGTAACAGCAAAAACAGGATTTTGGCGGACAGCTCTGGAGGCTCTAGTCTGATCGGCGGCAATGCCTTTGGATATATTCGGTAGCAGAACACCGTGGTGGACAAATTCATTACCGGGAAGGAAACAGGTGGGTAGAAGGGCTGGGATTCCCCCGTCCTTTTGGGGATGCTATCTGACTTGAACACCTCTTGCTGGGCTCCCTTCCTCCAAGTCTCCTCCAATAGCAACACCATCCCTCCTTCACCACATAGGCATTGAGGACATTCAGGATCCAGGCCATGAGAGCTGGCCAGGAGGATGATGCATGGTTAGAATGGGGAGGAGAAGACCTCCAAATAAGCCAGTGGCTGGGGGCACAGAGCCAACTGTCTGACAGGCAAAGGCCCATGAAAGTGACCCACGTTTCTTCTCCCAGAGTTGCTCATTACACAGACAAAATAAAGATGCTTCATCTCTATGTGTTTGCTTGGTGAAGAGGAGAACCATGCAGGGTCATCTGGGGACAGGCTGAGCACTGGGTGACAGTGTCCATGTTTCACAAACAAAATAAGCTGGATTTGAGTGATGGCAAACATCTGTTTCATTCTCTCAGGGCCCCCAGAGCATGGAAGAGAGGAAGGAGGGAAGTGGGGAGGAGGAAAGGGGAATGATGCTCACCTGCATTGAATAGGACCACTCAGCCATATGACTGATTCACTGATTTGTGGTGTGGGATTGAACACAGGGTCTTTGCAGAGCTATATCTCTTGCCCTTTTCAAAACATTTGGACCCAGTTTTTTAATGTATCTATATTAAGACAAGGTCTTGCTAAGTAACTAAGTTGCTTGAAATCCTCCTGCCTCAGCCTCCTGGAGTGCAGGCATTAAGGACTTGCACTACTAAACAGGGCGGGAGCACAGGATCTTGGCTGTAGCTCCTTCACTCTTCCACCTCCTGCCACAGAAGAACTGCCCCCATATCCGGTGTTGTGTCTCCGGCTGGGGGAGATGCCTGTGCACCCCACGCAGCACCCCAGCAAACCCAGCTTCTCTCCCCATAGGCTTCCACCTCTGCCGCCGACTGCCGCACCTCATGCCTGAGAGCTGCCTGCTCATCTTGGTGGGCGTGCTGGTGGGCAGTGTTATCTTCGGCACTGACCACAAGTCGCCCCCTGTCATGGATTCCAGCATCTATTTTCTCTACCTGCTGCCACCCATCGTGCTGGAGAGTGGCTACTTCATGCCCACGAGGCCCTTCTTTGAGAACCTGGGCTCCATCCTGTGGTGGGCAGGCCTGGGCGCGCTCATCAATGCCTTCGGCATCGGCCTGTCCCTGTACCTGGTGTGCCAGGTGCAGGCCTTTGGCCTGGGCGACCTGCACCTGCTGCAGAACCTGCTCTTCGGCAGCCTCATCTCGGCCGTGGACCCGGTGGCCGTGCTTGCCGTGTTTGAGGAGGCGCGCGTCAACGAGCAACTCTACATGATGATCTTTGGGGAGGCTCTGCTCAATGACGGCATCAGCGTGGTAAGAGGACCAGGGCGGGGTAGGACCATCACTTGACGGTTCCTGGCCACTCAGCCTGGCGGGTCATTCTGGATGTCAGCCCGGTCTGGTCAGAGGGAGCACAGGGCTTCTGGTGCAGGGACCGGAAGTGATGCCACTGCGCATGCGCATTAGCACAAAGCATGCGCATGCTCCCTCCTTCATGGCCATTCAAACCTTGAAGGAACTCTCTGCTTTGTTTCCCCCTGGTTTGCTTTGCTATGCTCTCCACCTTCCCTCTCTCCTCCCCACTCCCTCTCCCTTTCTTCCTTCCCTCCCTTCCTTCCACATATACTGCATTAGAGGAAGTTAAATGGAAACATAAGCTGGAAACAGATGACAGAGGGCTCACAGAATCGCCCTTCCTGGCCGGTCACAATTACACAGTACCACATAGCTCGACGTACCTGAAGTACCCGGGGTTTCTGAAGAGGATGCCTTGGAGAGATTTGGGCAGACTTGTGGGTGAGGGTGGTACCTCACACCCAGGCTGAGGGCTCTCTGTGGATGGGCACTGGGACACTCACACTGGGCAGTCCCTTGCTGGGACTACAATCACCAGTGCTTAGTCCACTCACAGATACTTCCATATGCTCTCACTATGTTAAAATTTATATCCCAGCACATAAGTAATACTAGAATACATCATATTATTAAAAGAGTCAAAGAGGAGCTTGGTGCAGAAGTGTATACTTGTAGTTCCAACTGCACAGGAGGCTGAAGCAGGAGGATTTTTTGAGTCCTGTGCATCTTAATGTCTGAAAAACAACACAACGTACAACATAAATGCTCTCATTTGTGGCTCCTCACGGTCTCTGGCGAAGGCTGCTGGTTTCCCTTGTAGTCTTTTTCCTCCACGGAGTGTGTATTCCATGTACTTGCCCTATCCCTGGCAGTAGATTGGTTCTGGGCAGGTGGAGCTGCAGGGTCTGGGAGTAGGGAAGAAGCAGATGGGGAAATCCCCGGCCTCCCAGAATACTCTGCTGACTACCAGGAGCTTGGCAGGAGGCTTGCCAGCTGGGCATCTTCTCTTCAAGCTGAGAGGAAAGGCCTGAAGACCAGAGGAGCTGGGGCTGCACTTCACACTGGGCCAGCTGGGCCTCACTGCCTGTCTTCGCAGAACTCATATCTCTGCACCAGAGACACTGTTACCACAGGAGCCCCTGAAATTCAGTCAGTGGCCGGTGTCCACTCACCCCTAGCACGAGCCAGGGCCTTGCCTGCCTTGCATCCCAGGATCCAGCTTCTTGCCCCAAGTTCACTGCATTCCATGCCCAACACCATTGCTGCATCTTCCTGGCTCTGTTTACTTGACTTCCTCACATTGTGTTTGCTTCCGCACACACATTTCTAGAAAGATCTTTTTAAAGCAAATTCATGGCTGTCAGCCCCTGAGTGTGTGTGAGGGCACAGCCACGGCCCCACAGGCCTGCTGCAGCGCTGGCTCTGGTGGCCTGGCCTGGCCTGCCTCTGCGGTCACCTGTAAGAGTGCCAGGCTCTCTGGCTGCCTTAACCGGAGCCAGAGCAGCCCAGGCCAGAATTAGAAAGCAGTTTGAAAGCAACTGGTACTTTCCTCTTTCCAATGGTATTTTGAACTTTGGGCTTTGGATTTACCCTTTCATTGAGGAAGGAGCTGCCCTGGGCACCAGGCATTGTGTGAACCTGCAGCAGGCAGCCTGGGTCACTCAGAGGTGGCTGTGGCTGGGGCCGTGGGCTCCATGACAGTGGCCTCAAAACCCGGGAAAAACAAAACATGAAGCCTCTGGATCTCTCATCCTCTGATTTCTCCCTTTTATGGGATTTGAGGGTGGGACTCTGGTCACCAGGACGTACCTTCAGTGGTAGACAAAGGGGAGCAGGGAGAAAAACCAAATAGCTTTGACAAAATGATAACCAAGCTTGCATTGTTTATGGTACTTTGGCTACGAGAGTAGATTTCGAGTGCCCTCACAACACACAAAGAAAGGAGGAGGGAAGGGAGGACAGATGGAAAGAGGAAAGGAAAGAAGAGAAGAGGGAAGAGAGATGGTAACAATATGCAGATGGATTCTTTAATCATCTATGTTGTATGAAGCATTTCCTTAGGATATATGTAATAAAACATGGTGTTGTGACTTGAATATATACAATTTTAATTTAAAAAAGAAAATATGCTTCTGATATTGTTAAAAATGAAGATCATCCCTATCCTAGTTCATTTTCATTCCTAAAAGTCCCAACAGGAAGAGAGAGGCAACCCTTACTTCCAGGCCCCACACGGCAATACTTGTTAGTGGCAGAAATTTGTGGTTTTGTGAATTTATAGAGAGTTTGGGTTGGGTTTATAGACAAAATTAATGGCCCACACATGGTGAGAAAGTACTCACTTTATGATTAAAGGTTACACCTTTTCCAAGAGAAAGACAGGCATCCACACACTCACCCATCTGTCTATCCATCCATCTATTAATCTATTCATTCACCCATCCACCCACCCATCCACAAATACCACTATGCAGCTACTTCCTGTCAGATCCTGCTCCTCCCAAATGCCAGAGATCCCCTTTGAAATCCTCCTTCTCAGAAAATAATTCAAATGACAGAGCCAGTCTTCAGCTGATCACAACAGATATGTGCTTTTATAGACAACAGAATCTTGAGGTTAGCTTTTCAATTATTTTTTGTATCTTGTAGTAATGCTAATGCCAGAATGGTACAAGGTAGTAGAGAATGTTTCTTGAAGTCTGTGTGGGAATGAGGGAAGGGAGGGATGTGCAGATGGAGGGTTTAGAGGCCTGGGTAGTGATAGGGTGAGAAGCAGGTGCTGGTAGGTTGGCTTCATTTTGAACTGCTCAGTTTGAAGTATCTATAGGTCATTGAAGGAAATTGTTCAGTAGTTTAAGAAACAGACATTGAGAACCTAGAAGTGGGGTCAACAGGAGGTGCAAGTTGACCAACTGATGGGCATTGCTTACAAGGGTTTTCAGACTTTTGAATCAAAAGGAGCATCATGGTTTGTTATGCCCTAAGGCAATAAAATTCTGCCACACCTGTTTTCTCTCCTCCATTACATTCTCTGACAATATGTCAGTTCCTCAACTTGGCTTCTATTTTCTGAGCTCATAAACAGGTATTCAGGGTTCCAAACACCAGGAAGTTGGAAACCCATGATTAGCATTCTCGTCTTGGGTTGCAGGTTTGTTTTCTTCCTTTCTTGGTAAAAGTTCATCATTTTTCTGTCTTTCGCACTATTCTGTGGAGTTTGAGAGGTATTTGCTGGCCTTAGTAGGTTTCCTTTAGCAGTCAGAAGGTCAAGAAATTGCCCTGTGACAAAGTTTAATGGGCCACTGCCCCTTCCTACAGATTAGAATATTAATTCACTCTTTCCTAAATGTCCCGTGTAAGAGTAAGGAATATGTGTCTTTATGAGAGTCTGTTTTTATGGCAGACTGAAGATAACAAAGCAACAAGTGAATGTTAATGGTATCTTTCAGGCCTTTTTATCTTACCCAGACTACTAGGATCGGGGTGGTGCCAAAGCAGTCAGCTTACTGATTTAGTGACCACGTACCCTTAATCCCAGCATCACATACTCTAGATCCAGCCACCTCTGAAAAAGCCTCCTATGACCAACTGAGGCTTTGAGGGGGACATCTAGGTATAAACCTTAACACCTAACCATTGTGGGGTTTGGGTTAGTATGGAACTGGGTTTATGGCAAGCTCCAGCTGTGGGAATGTTGTAAAGATGGATCAAAGTAGTAAGGAAGACAGGTGCAGCACGTGTTCTCCACTGCTGCCATGGTGAAGACAGTAGGCATTTGTTTTCTCACAGTTTGGGAAGCTGGAAGTCCAAGACAAAGGTGAAGATCACTCTCCTTTTGGCTGGTAGGCAGCCACCTTTTCCTTGTGTCCTCACGTGGTCTTTCTACCGTGTACCACTCCACAGCATCTCTTCCTTTTCTCCTGAGGACCTCAGTCAGGCTGGATTAGTGCCCCTCTCATGGCATCCTTTTAACTTGATTACCTCTTTAAAAGCCTTCTCTCCAAATGTTGTCACATGTGGAGGTCCTGAAGTTTAAGATGTCAACACATGAGTGGGGGTTGCTCAATTTGACCCCTAGATGGTGCTGGGGAACTCAGAAGTAGGAAGTGTTGGAGATTTAGCTCAGTGGTTCTGGTGCCTGCCTAGCAAGCACAAGGTCCTTCGTTTGATCCCCGGTAACCACATACAACAATACCATGAGCAATCAGTACCGCATACCACAATGCTGGGCATGGTGGCTCACACCTGTAATCCCAGCACTTAGGAGGTAGAGGCAGGAGGATTGCTGAGTTCAAGGCTTGCTTGGGCTACATAGTGGGCTTAGGGCCAGGCTGAACTACAAAGCGAGACTCTGTCTCAAAAAAAAAAATAATCAAAAGCACCTTAATATGTAGTGACAAGATACCAGTGGTTAAAAAAGTTAAAATTCTACTTCAAGAAGTGTCAAAAAAAGATAATTAGCACGTTCAACAAAAAGGTGCAAATATTTTTCACTGAATATTATAAAACATCAGTGACAGTTCCTGAAAAAGATTATGTTGGCTAACAGAAGACTTAGCATTATTAAGATGTCAATTTTCTTCCAATGGATTGATAGATTCAGTAAAATCTCAATGAAAACCCCAGAGAACTTTTTAAAATAGAAATTAATGGGGTTGATTTTAAAATCTCTTTGGAAACTCCAGTAAAAAAGAATAAAAATATTTTAAAAATAAAAAAGTTGGAAGATTTACTCAAAGATTTTCTGTAACAACACAAGAATCATATTAATGTTACAAAACCACATTAGCAATTAAAGAATAGATGTGTAGACCATGGAGTAGAATAGAGAATCTTGAATGAACTACACACAAGGTCACTGATTTTTGTTACAGGAGCCTAGAAAATTCAACAGCAGTGGAAATTTTTTTCAAAGCATCCTACTGAAATGTTTGAATCTCCATGGAAAAACATGAAACATGAAATTACCAGGTATCATATTGAAAAATAAAGACAAAATGTGTCATAGACTAGATGTAAAAGCTAAAATTATACATCTTCTAGGAGAAAACATATGAAGAAAATCTGCATGACCATTGGGTATATAAGAGCAGGAAAAACAGACAAAAAAGGAAACAACACACTAAATTGAAGTTTATCAGAAGAAGAAAATTTGCTCTTCAAAATGCACTGTTATGTAAACAAAGAAGTAAGCTACAGAATGTGAGAAATTGTTCATTATGCATGTGTCTCATCAAGGATTTACATAGAGGAGTTATAAAAAATTGTGTAACTGGACCGGAGGGTTAGCTCAGTGGTTCTGGTGCCTGCCTCGCAAGCGCAAGGTCCTGAGTTCAATCCCCGATAACCACATATAATGCTGGGCGTGGAGACTCACGCCCACCAGCAATCAATACCACATACCACATACCACAGTGCCGGGCGTGGTGGCTCACGCCTGTCATCCCAGCACTCGGGAGGCAGAGACAGGAGGATTGCTGAGTTCGCGGTGGCTTGCTGGGCACCATAGTGAGCTCAGGGCCAGCGTGAACTACAAAGCGAGACCTTGTCTCAAAAAAAAAAAAATTGTGTAACTTGATAGTAATGACAGTGACTAAAAATGAACAAAAGATTAATAGCATAAAAGATGATATACTAATAGCTAATGATCATATAAAATATATTCAGCATAATTAATCAGAGAAGTACAAAAATAAATCACAATAAAATAAAACACTCTTTAGAATCCTAGAAGCAGAAGACACCAATGTCAGGCGCTGACCAGGATGTGGAAGGATTAGAAGTCCACACACTCCTAATGGGAATGGGAAAGGGCAAAATGAATTTGGAAAGCTGTCTGGTCACCTCTTTAACTCTCATGTGTCTACTGTGCCACCTGCCTGTCCCATTCCAGGTATGTAATGAAACATATGAGACATGACATCACTGTTTACATTAAAAATTATTAATATTATTATTTTTTTGAGACAGGGTCTTGCTTTCTAGTTCAAGCTGTCCCTAAGCTCACCATGTAGCCCAGGCAAACCTCAAACTCAGCAATCCTCCTGCCTCTTCCTCCCGAGTTCTGGGATTACAGGCATGAGCCACCACACGCCTGGCACTGCGGTATGTGGTATTGATGGCTGGTGGGTGTAAGCCACCACGCCAAGCATTGTATGTGGTTACTGGGATCGAACTCAGGACCTTGTGCTTGCAAGGCAGGCGCCGGAACCACTGAGCTAAATCTCCGGCCCCTCCAAAATTATTAAATACAAGACACATGTTATTCCTCCCCCGCAGGTCCTGCTCTTCAGTTTCCCTTACTCCATCATTATTGCCACTTTTTGAAGCAGTTCTGGGATTCCTCTTTCCTGAGTGTTTTTACTATACTTGTACTTGCCTGGATGCCTTGATGTCCTGAATTGATTAAAAAATTTTAGGGCAATTTCTGTCCAATAAAAACATTACAGTGTGTCCCCATTCACCGTATTCACCAGATGGAGCACCCAAGCAACTTCTGGCTCTTCTCCAAAGTAAAAATCTCCCTGACAGATAAACTTTTGGAAGAGGCAGCCAGGACAGCTCAAATGAAGGCATTCATGAAAGAGGACTTCCAGAGCTGCTGCAGAAAGTAATAAAAATGATGGAATAAGCGTGTTCAAAGTGAGACAGAATCAGAGCTATCGATAGCACAGATCAACAGCTAGACTAACTGTTGCCAAAAACACAACACATATAAAACAATATACACTAAATCAAGGTGAAGTTTAAGGTACCTTGGTCATTCTGGGTGACAACGGATTTTTCTTTTTTTCCTTTTGTCTGTGCTTTGTTATGAACTTTATTTATATATGGGCTTCTCATATAAGAGAAACCATGTGATATTTAAGCTTGTGAGTCTGGTTAATTTTACTTAACATTGTGGTCTCAAGATATACCCATTTTCTTACAGATGACTCAAGCGAATTATTTCTTGTAGTACAGCAATACTCCATTTTGGGTAAATATCATAGTTTCTTTATCCATTTGTCTGTTGATGGACATATAGGCTGTGTCCAAGATTTAGCTCTTGTAAGTTGTACTGCTATAAACAGGATGTGCATGGATCACTGTAAAGTGATGTCTCTTTTGGGGAGAGATCTAGAAAGGGAGAAGCTGGGCCAATCACATTTCTAGTTTTAATTTTTTGAGGAAGTTGCAAACTGATTTCCATAGTGGTTGAACTAGATCACATCCCTAGCAGCAATGAAAAAGTGTTCCTTTTTCTCCACAGCCTTGCCAACATTTGCTATTATTTGATTTCTTGAAAATAGGGTGAGACAGAATCTGAGTGTTGTTTTAATTTACATTTCTCAAGTGCCCAGAGTTGTTGGACATTTTTCACGTATTCATTGATGTATGAAAGTATTTTGAGGATGATTAATGGCTATGTATCTTTTACAGTAGTCATTTAGAAATTTTAGTCATCGTATTGATCAATGGTTCTATGTAAGTGAACTTGTAACACTGACAGAAGTGATATTCAAATAGCCAAAAAGCGAGCACAAATGTGCATTAATAGGTGAAAGGATGAATAAACTGGGTCACTATCATGTAGAATGATAACTGAGGAGAAGGAAGGAACCACTGGTCTCCACAGTAACCTGGATAACACTTCAATCCATTGTGGTGTCAAAAAAGTTCATTCTATAGTATTCAATTCAGATGAAAGCCAAATTCATCTGTAGTAATAATGATAGATCTGGAGTTTTCTGGGGCCCAGGTCTGATGGAGGGCTGAACTTAAAAAAGAAGTGGAGAATCTGTCTTGATTTATGCTATAGCTGTTATATCTTCAAGAAATTTATGGGGTGTGATTATAAGGTCTTGGTTGGTGGCTGGGTTTTTTTTTGCGTTAAAGGAGCTTCACAAACATTTGCAGTGTCATCAGTTAAATAGATGCTATTATTAAAATAATGGAAGACTTGGAAGGTTTTTTTTTTTTTTTTTGAGACAGGGTCTAGTTTTGTAGTTCAGGCTGGCCCTGAGCTCACTATGTAGCCCAGGCAAGCCTCGAACTCAGCAGTCCGCCTGTCTCTGCCTCCCGAGTGCTGGGATGACAGGCGTGAGCCACCACGCCCGGCCACAGTATATCTTGATTGTCATTTTCCCCCATTTTCCTGGGCTCCCTGCCACATTCCAGCCCTTCATGTACATAAGCTCTGTTTCCATGTTTTGTTTTTGCTATCGAGTTTTTCTTTCCCTTCTCTATTTTCTCCTAGCCCCCTTTCCCTTTGAACATTTTCTTTCTATCTTGCAATGTCTATAATACACTCTGGACTTCATTTATACTTTCAGGTTCTCATACTAGAGAAATGATAAAATAGTTACCCATCTGTGTTTTATTTATTTCACTTGTGAGTATGCTTCAAGGTACACCCATTTAAGTATAAATGACTTTAATTTCTCATTCCTTAGGGCTGAGTAATACTCTATTTTATGAAAAAAATCCCACATCCTTATCCAATCTGTAGTTGATGGGCATTTGCACTGTTTCCAGGCTTTAGTTATTATAAATTGAGCTCCTATAATCTTGGCTGCACATATGTCACTGCAATATTAAATTTTTAATTCTTTTGTGTATACCTAGCAGGAAATAGCTGGGTCAAATGAGACCTCTAGTCTTATCTTTTTGAGGAATCTCCACACTGATATCCACAGTGGTTGTACCAGTCTACATTCCCACTAACAGTGGGAAAGGAAAAGGGTTCCTTTCTCCACAGCCCCACCAGCATTTGTTGTTGGTTGATTTCTTTTTCTTTTTCTTTTTCTTTTTTTTTTTGAGACAGGGTCTCGGTTTGTAGTTCAGGCTGGCCCTGAGCTCATTATGTAGCCCAGGCAATCCTTGAACTCAGCAGTCCTCCTGCCTCTGCCTCCCAAGTGCTGGGATTACAGGCATCAGCCACCACGCCTGGCACTGTGGTATGCGGTGTTGATTGCTGGTGGGCGTGAGTCACCACACCCAGCATTGTATGTGGTTACCAGAGATCAAACTCAGGACCTTGCGTTTGCGAGGCAGGCGCCAGAACCACTGAGCTAAATCTCCAGCCCTGTTGGTTGATTTCTTGATAGTGGCCATTTTTTCTGGAGTGAGATACAATTGCAGTGTTGTTGTTATCAGCAGCATCTCTTGAAAGATCAATGATGTTGAACAGTTTTTCATGTTTTCACACTGCCTTTACCTGTTCATATGAAAAATGCATATTTCATATGCCCATTTTTGAATTGGGTCTTTAAATTTGGGGAGTGATCATTTTCAAAAATATTTTTTATATATTCTAGATAGTAGTTCTTTGTCTGAGGAACACCTGGTAAATTTTTTTCACCAAATTGTAGGTTGTCTTTTCGCTCTGTTTTTGGTTTCTCTTATTGAGCAGAACATTTTAAATAAGATGAGATACCAATTGTTGATTCCTTCTGCTAGTTCCCATGCTGCTGAGGTTCTGTTCATAAAATCTTTGCTTAAGCCAGTATCTCCAAGACTTCTACCTATCCATCTTCCAGCAGATTTAGTGTTTCTGCTTTAATGTTTAAGTCTCTAATCCACTTTGATTTTAGTTGAGTGCATGGGGAAAGACATGGATCTAGCTTTAATCTTTGGCAGGCTAAAACCCACTTGCATCAGCACCATTTTTTAAAGAGATTATCTTTCCTCCATTAAGGGTGTTTGGCTCCTTTGTCAAAGATGAAGTGGCTTAGTATCTCTGGGGTTGTTTCTGCATTTTCAAGGCTGCTCCATTGATCTTTGGACCTGTTATTTTGCCAGTGCTATGCTGTTTCTATCGCAGTGACTTAGTAGTATAGTTTCAAGTTGAGGCTTTGATACCCCCCTGCCATGTCCTTGTTGCTCAGAATTGCTTTTGCTAGTCTAAGTCTCTTGTGGTTCCAGATGAATTTTTGAATTATTTTCTCTAGATCTGTGAAATATACTGTGAGAATTTCAATCAGGATTACACTGAATTTATATAATAGTTTTGGGAGTATGGCCATTTTGACAATATTCTACCCAGGAGGAAGGGATGCTTTTCCATTTCTTGATATCCTCTTTGATTTCCTTTTTCAGCTTAACTTCTTCTTTTCCCTTGTCTATTTGCTGTGGCTAGTGTTTTCATAACTAAATGGAACAGAAGTGGTGATATTGGACATATTTGTCTTTTTCCTGATTTTAGTGTGAAAAGTTTCAGTCTTTGACCATTTAGTATGATGCTGGCTGTTGGTTTTTCCTACATAGCTATTATCAAGTTGAGATAGAGACCATCTATTCCAATTTTCTGTAAGGTTTTAATCATGAATGGCTGTTGGATTTTGTTGTCAGGTTACAAGATCTTCTTGATGATCTTCTGTGTTCTGTTTGCTAGTATCCTATCGAGGACTTTTTCATCTATATTCATTAGAAAGATTGGCCCATAGTTTTGTTTCTTGGTTGAATCTTTCTCTGCTTTTGGAATCAAGGTAATAGTTGCTTTGAGGAACAAATTTGGGGGTCTCATGTCTCTTTCAATCTCATCAAAAAGTTGAGAAGTAGTGGCATTAGCTCTTCTTGGATTGTCTTATAGAATTCCTCGGTGAAGCCATCAAGTCCAGGACTTCTCTTTGTTGGTAGGATTTTTCTTTTTTTGAGACAGGGTCTCGCTTTGTGGTTCAGGCTGGCCCTGAGCTCACTATATAGCCCAGACAATCCTTGAACTCAGCAGTCCTCTTGCCTCTGCCTCCTGAGTCCTGGGATTACTGGTGTGAGCCACCACATCTGGCATTTGTCAGGTTTTTAATTACATTTACAATTTCATTGATTGATATTGAGGTATTCAGCATTTTTATATCTTCTTCATTCAACTGTGGAAGTTCATATATGTCTAGGAATATGTCCATTTCTTCTTTGTTTTCCAACTTATTAGATTTGTTTGTTTATTAGAGTACAAATTTTAAAGTAGGTAGGGATTATTCTCTGTTGGATCTTCTGTGGCTGCACCATTTTCTTTCATAATTGCATGGATTTGGGCCTTTTCCTTCCCTTTTTCTGGCTAAGACTGGCTAAGGCTTTGTCAATTTTGTTTACTCTTTCAAAGATTCAACTTTTCAATACATTGAGTTTTTGGTATAATTTTCTTAGTCTCCATTGCAATAATTTCTTCTTTGATCCTTATAATTACCTCCCTTGTATGAGCTTTGTGTTTGTCTTGCTTTTCTTTTTCTAGAAGTTTGAGATTCAACATTAGGTCATTCATTTGAGTGTGCTCTATTTTCCTACTATGGTCATTCACTGCTAGGAACTATCTTTGTAGCATTGCTTTCATTGTGCCCTATGGATTCCTGTGTGTTGTACTTGCATTATCATTTAATTGTAGACAGTGTCTAATTTCTTCCTTAATTTCATTCATGACCCACTGATTATTCAATTTCCATGTGTTTCTGAAGTTCTTGGAATTTCTTTAGCTATTAATCTCCAATTTCAAGCCACTATGGTCTGACAGTATACAGTAGATAACTTCAATTTCTTTGCATTTACTTAAATAAGTTCTATGTAGTCTGTTTTGGAGTGACCCATATGCACTTAGGAAGAATGTGTATTCTGATTTTGTGGGGTTGAACACTATAAACACCTATTAGGTTTGTTTGTTTAAAAGTTTGCTTAAGTTCTAGTATTTCATTGTTGATTTTTTTGTCTAGTTGATCTATTTGTGACAGTGGGGTGTCTACTGCATTAGTGTCCATTTGGCTTTTCATGTCCACTAATATTTGTTTTATATAGTTGGGAATGCTAACATTTGGTGCATATATATTTATGGTTTTCAGCTCTTTCTCTTGGATTGATCCCTGTATGAGAATGTAGTGACCTTCTTTGTCTCTCTTACTTAGTTTTGGTTTGAAATCGACTTTGTGAATAAGATAGCCATCCTGCTTTTTTGAGTTGTCCTATTGCATGGAAAATTGTTTTCTACCCTTTTACTTTATCTATGGTTTTCTTTTTAAATTAAGTTTGTTTCTTGAATACAGCATATTGTTGGATCTTACCTCTTGTTCCACTCTGCCAGTCTATTTTTTTTAATTGGTGATTTGAGCCCATTAAGATTCATGGTTACTACTGATATGTGTTGACTTACACTTGTCATATTTTCCTGGAGTATTATTATTATTATTTACTCCCCACCCCACCATTTAATTTCCTGTCTTATTTAGTGGCTTCATTCTGTAAGACCTCATGGAGTTCTGACCCTCACTGTCGTTTGCTGAAAAACTTTGTTTTGCTGAAAAAATTTGTTTAGAAATTTTTGTAGCACAGGTTTGGTATTCATGGAGTTTCTCTGGTGCTCTTTGTTGTGGAAGTATCTTATTTCTCTACCAGTTTTGAAGGAGAGTTTTGCAAGGATACCTCAGTGTAAGTTGAAGGTTGTTTTCTTTTAGGGCTTGAAATACTTCACTCTAGGCTCTCCTTGATTTGAGTGTTTGTGTTGAAGATTTTGCTATAGTTCTAATGGGCTTTCCTTTATATATGATTTATTTCTTTTCTTTAACCACTTTCAATATGTTATTCTTCTGTTGAGATTCTGGTATCTGGCTATTATATACCGAGGTGTGGATTTTTTTGATCACAGTTAATTGGTGTCCGGTATGTCTCACTTGTTTGTATGTCAAATTCTTTTCCATTGTTTGTGAAGTTTTTGTCATTACATCTGTAAACAGTTTTTTAAAAATATTTGCACTGTGTCTTAGTTCTTTGTTGACTACAATCAGGCTTATGTTATTCTTCTTTGTATCATCTAGCAGCTACTGGATTGGTTTCTCATGGTCCTTTACTATTTTTAAGAAATCTTTCCTTTCCTGGTCACTAACTGCAGTCCTGTGTTCTATGATTGAAATTATGTCTTTGAATTCCCTAGCTCTACTATGTAAACTTTCAATGGAGTTTTTAATCTTTTAAATTTATGTTTGAATCTATTTTTGGGATTCATTTGTTTTCTATGCTGGGATTCCATCATATTCTAGAGATCCGCTATTTTTTAAAAAAATCTGTGTCTTTTACCTTGATTATCATCTGTGCTGTTATCTGAGAGATTATTTCTAATTTCACTTTTTCCAGATGTTCTCTTTTTGCCAGTTCAGGGAGTCCAGGTGATTGTGTTTCAGTGTAGTCCATTTCTTTGGTTCCTAATTTTCCCTCTGGAGATTTGGAACTCTGGGTTTGAGTCTTTTTTTTTTCTCCCCATTTTAGTTTTTTTGGTTGTTGTTGCTATTTTTAATGTTTTTGGTTTAATTTTTGGATAATATCTAAAAATTGCTCATTGCAGGTATCCTTCCTGCTAATATTTAGAACTCTTAAGACATGATTTCTTCCTAGGTTGTTTTCCTGATATCCTGACCCTTGGGCCTCTGTAAGTCCCAGCAGAACCTCAGGCCTCACTGCCAAGATGCAGTCTCTAGGGCTCCTCTCACTCTATGGTCTCGCAAAAAGTCACGGTCCAAACGCTGTGCAGAGGTGGGGGCAGAGCTGCTCAGCCCTGACCTTGCCCAAGTGCCAACCAGCGCCACTGCACCTTCACATTTTTGTTTCTTAAAATTTCTGCACACCAGCATGTGTATTCTTTAGTGAATCAGGCTTGATATTTCTGTAGTTTACCTTTTTGAAAAATGATTCCTTTACTAATTTCAGAAATGTACAATACCTATTAATAGTGTGTGTGTGTGGGGTGTGGGTGGATTAGTGTGTGGGGGTTGTGTGTTCTTGCCTGGAACAGTTTGTGCCAAACTTTCTGATTCTTCTTCACCTTTCTCTTCTCCCAGGAAATGCATGAAATCTCTTTGAGGCAAAGGCCAGCTTTTTAAATAATCTGCTCACATTCCCACATCTCACCAAACTCACTGGCCACCAGCAGGTTATTACTTTAGAAACACTCACTAACCCATGTACCTGAACCCTGTGTCTTAGGGTCTCTGAAGAAATATAATGGAACCATTTGGAGAACCAGCCACAGGCTGGAGTCCTACAAAGTTGAAAATGAAGTTATTTTTACTGTAAAAGATTTATGACTCAATTCAGCTAGTCTAGTGTGAGTTAATTTCATTATATGGTTGTTTTAGTTTTAAAATCTATAGTAAATGGAATAGTGAGCCTGCATTCCTAAAATTCATGTCCACCTAGGATTCAGGAGGTGACCTTACTTAGAAATAGTGTTTTGTCTATGGCGATACCACCCTGAACACATCTGATCTTGTTTAATCTCAGAAACTCAGCAGGGTCGGTATTGGTAGCACTTGGATGGGAGAAATAGTGTTTTTGCTGATAAATTAGTTAAGTTAAAGAGTGCTGACACTGTGGGCCCTGGTCTGATGAATGATATCCTCTTAAGAAAGCCATATGACACGGGGGCACACAGAGAAGAGACATAAGACTGAAATGATACATCCAATCACCAAGGGACTCCAAGAACTTCTACCACCTTCAGAAGCCAGTATGGGAGAAGAAGAAATCCTCCCATAACACCTTCAGAGGCGGCATTTTGGTTGTAGACTCCTAGTCTCTAGAACTGCAGGGGATTTGCCTTCCTTTGAGCTACTTAGCTTTGGCATTTTATGACAGCAGCCCCTGGAAACTAACACAGAGGTCCAGGTGACAAAGCTCTATTATGGAGGAACATGTGAACCAAGACGGTGTGAACAGAGGGTTCACTGGGCACCATGGTGCTCTCTGTCTCCCACCAGCTGAGCCTGTCAGCAGTGGAGCGTGCCACATACGGGCCGGCAACGCTTGAGCTGCTTTGAGGAATGCCTTCTCTCCCAGTTCACATTGCACAGCCGAGAACCAGGCTCTCATGCAGGGCATTCGATCCCTGCATGTATATGTGCAGCAAAACATGTGAATAGTATGCAAGATGGCTTTAGGCACTCCTGCAGCAAGGATGCTCCTCCGCAGGACCCCTTGCTTCTTAGATTTCTATCCATCTATGGAGGGAGTCTGTCTCAAACTCATGCGAGGCACTCCGTAGAAGACAGGGCAAATGATGTGCCTGGGCTATGCTTACAGTGTCCCTTGACCATTCACAATTGCACATATATCAAGTCAGCAGCCCAAGGAAGCCTTCCATGGATGATCACCCACTGATGTCCTGGGAATCAGGAGGGCCAGGCCTGGAAAATGGACAGGGGAGTAATGGCTGTAGCTGTCTGCAGAGTGCTCATTGTGACGGAGAGCTCAGTGCTTGCACATGCAGCCCACAGCTCTGGTAGGTCCTGCAGGTGAAACCTAAGGCAGAACCCAACAGTTGTCAGGCCATGCCAAAGAAAAGAGGTGACCTGAGTGTACCAGTAAGAACGGAGTGATCAGAGCGGAGCAGGAGGCCCAGCGCAGGAAGGTCAGCAGGTGTAGAGAGGAGGTCCCTATTCAGAGGTATGAGGGGACCAGGGTTGAGGGTTCTGAGTTGGAGTAGCTCATCAAGAACTCAGGTTGAAATTCAATGGCCACTGTAACAGTAATATCTGGTGGGACCTCCAGCAAGCGATTAGGTCATGAGAGCTTTGCCCTTGTAAATAAATTAATGTTATCCTGGAAGGGGTTTGGTTATCTCAAGAGTGGGTTTGTAATCATTTCAGGCCTCTCTTTGTGCCCCAAGTATGCTTGCTTCCCTCGTTTGTCATGTTATAATACAAGGTGGTTGGAGGCCCTCATCAGATTCCTACAATGTGTTCTTCAGTCCCCCAGCATCTTTACTGTGAGCCCAGTATAGTTCTATTTCTTGCAATGTTTTATTCAGCTTTAGCATTAGAAGAAAACAGGTGCAGACAGTATAGGAATGAGTGGGGTACAGGCCCTGGAGGACCTGTAAAAATCCTCCTGTAGTTCTAAGACACTTAGCAGTTCCTTGAGTTTTAGATTTTACCTTCTGTTGGTTGGTTCAGGTTGGACTCAGAAAACTAGGAGCAGTAAATTCTTAGAGATCTATAAAACTGGTCCTTTATTTTTGGATGTTTGAAATATGTCTAACTTTTTAGTTTTCAAGCAAAGTTCTGATGCACATCAAAAAACATACCAGAATACTGTCAAGAATGTGAACAGTAATGGCCAGGCTCAGATTTCACTTGAGGAGCAGGATGTCACTGGAGCTGAGGCCTTGTGTGTTATATGCTGTTAAATTGTGCAGAGCTGGGCGTGGTGGCTCACACTTGTAATCCCAGCACTCAGAGGCAGAGGCTGGTGGATTGCTGAGTTCGAGGCTTGCCTGGGCTACATAGTGAACTTAGGGCCAGCCTGAACCACAAACAAGACCCTGTCTCAAAAGTAAATGTTGTGGAGATTTTGCTCATGTTCTGAGATTTTATGGGAGACTGAGATTATGTTCAATGGCCTGAATGATCTAGTGGAGGAAATTAAGGTAGCTTAATGTTCAGGCTTTGGCATAGATATTGGTTGCTGCTTTTAGTTAGACTTATTGCAAGGACTAGGAGAAAAAGTAGAGCAAAACAGTTTTAAAAATTTGACTTCAAAGAATGGCTGCTATCACAAAATCAACCAACAATAAATGCTGGTGTGGCTGTGGGGAGAAAGGAACCCTTCTCCACTGTTGGTGGGATTGCAGACTTGTGCAACCATTGTGGAGATCTGTGTGGAGATTTCTCAGAAAACTAGGACTAGAGGTCCCATTTGACCCTGCTATTCTCCTGCTAGGAATATACCCAAAAGAATTTTAAAAATCACATCGGAAAGACAGATGTACACTCTTGTTCATAGCAGCTCAGTTTGTGATAACTCAATCTTGGAAACAACCCAAATGTCCATCAACTAGAGACTGGATAAAGAAGATATAGGATCAGTGAGACCCTACTCATTACAGGCTTAAAGATGCAGAACTGTGAACTTTTCATTTGGAAAGGATGCCTTTGGGATCCTTGCTTGGAAAGAGATTCCTTGGTAATTGGTTACCCAGGGTTCATTTTATTGTAATCAGCCATCCAGGGATTCAGGGGCTGCTATAGACCTGGCCCAAGGTGGGCTGTAGACATGTTTATGTGGGCAGCAGACCTTGGCAAAATCCCTGTGATGCTGATTTTACTGTCAGTCACAGTGTAAGAAGTGTGGAATCAAGAAGACTCCCATTCAGATTTCAGTGGTCAGGCAAGGAGCCCAAAGAAGCACTGGAAATAAAACTGAATGTGCAGTGGAAACCCCAAGTAGTTTGAGATGCCAAGAATGTGGAATGTCTGCCATGGAAACCTACAGAAAGTGAGCAGAGTGGGAGCTGGAGTGGTGGGGTGACCAGCAAGGCCATAGGGTTAGGGCTGCCAATCCCTCTAGGACCAAATTCTCTTCACCATGTATGCCAAATGCCAGAGATACAGCTATAGGACTTAAAGTTTTCCCTGATGGGTTTCAGTCTTGCCTTAGTCCAGTTCTTTTCTATTTCCCTTATTCTTCTTTTGGAATGGAAATATTTACCCTCTCCCAATGTATCTTGGGATTCTATAACTTTTTAAATAGAGGCTCATAGCTAAGAATTTGCCTTGAGTCTCAGAGGACATGCAGATTTGGACTTTTTAGCATTATTACCACTACTGAGACTTTGGGAAAAAGAATTGGTATCTTTTCAGTTGTATGACTGACTTGGGGGAAAGAATTAGTGTCTTTTCAGTTGTATGCACATAGTCATATCATGTTAGGCAGGTTATGAACTTTCTATTGCCTTTATCTGGACATTAAGTATTGGTTTAAAGAGATGTTTTGAGTGTCAAGTTGCCAAGGTATGGAATGTGAGAATTAACCTTAACATTTTCTACTTTATTGGCTTCAAATCTGTCTGAACGATTAGTAAAATATGATTCTGGTTTTCTATGTGTTATTGAAATGTGACTATATATACCTCTGGTCTCTAGCCCTTCTTTCCTGATATCACTCCCTTCATTCCTGGCTGCCATGAACTAAGTATCTACGCACCACAATACCCATCTGCCATGCTGTTCTGCCAGGGACCGAATCTCCTAAAACCATAAGCCAGATTAGACTTGTCTGGCTTTAAGCTATGGCTATTGGGTATTATGTCCCAGTGACAGAAAGCTGCTTAATACAGGGAGCATCTGCAGATGGAATATATAGTGGCTAGATGGAATACTGAAAAAGAAAACACATAGTAGGCTAAAGAGAAAACTTTTAACATAAAATTTATAAGCCATAATAAAGTTATAGAGTTCATATATACAAGAGGAGTCTCCATGGTTCCCAAGTTTGAAGGAGGATACCAAAGAGGAAAGACAAAGATGCATCTGGAATTCACTGAGCAGGACTGCCAGGCTGGAGCTGACCTGAACTTTTTGGGCAAAGTAGCCTCACAAAGGCTCTGGAGCCAGGCGCTAGCAATCCCTGGGTTCCAGAGGGTCAGGATGTGTTCAGAGGAGCAGCCTATGTGCAGGGCAAGGGGTTATGGCTTTCAGAAAGTGTGCTGTGCCCAGAGTCCTGGCCCACATGTTTGCTACATGCGGCCTTGCTAGAGATGTGCGTAGATAGCTAATCCTAGGCTGAAGCTGCAAAGTCACAGAGAGACCGTTTTGGGACCCTGTTTATATTTATGGTGTAAAACATGATAATTTGGTACTGTATACAATAAGTAATGGTCAAAGCAGGGTAATCAGTCTCCTCAAATATTTACCATGTTCTGACTCATTGGAAGTTTGAGTATTGTGCTTTTTACTTCATTAATCTGAGGATATTTTAAATATTTAGAATATATCTAAAAGCTAGCTCTGTTATGCAATTTATTCTTAGGAGGTATTTAGGCTCAAAGTTGAGAATTGGTGGATAAAATATTTCTAAATTCTAATTCATGTTTATTTTCCTTTTTTTTTTTTGCCTAGGTCTTATACAATATATTAATTGCCTTCACAAAGATGCACAAATTTGAAGACATAGAACCTGTTGACATTTTGGCTGGCTGTGCCCGGTTCATCGTTGTGGGGTGTGGGGGAGTATTTTTTGGCATCATTTTTGGGTTCATTTCTGCATTTATCACACGTTTCACTCAGAACATCTCTGCGATTGAACCGCTCATCGTCTTCATGTTCAGCTACCTGTCTTACTTGGCCGCGGAGACACTCTATCTCTCTGGCATTCTGGCGTGAGTACAGGCCAAGCGTCTTGCCCTCTAAAGAATTTTCACAGCCCTAAGGGGTGAACCAGGCATCCAAGGAAGCCTCCTGACACTAATCCTCAAAGGGGCTTCAGGGCTTAGAGTTTTGCTTTTAACTTTTATGAAATCTATTCAAGTCCTTTGCCAAACAAATATGTCTCCAACATTTGTGTTTATTCTCTTGTGATTTTCCTAGGAGTGCCTAGCAATTATAATGCCAGCTTAGCCTGGTTGGAAAAGTTGGTGCAGAGAAAAGCTAGGGAACCTACCATCTGGAGGGTTTTGTTTTTATTTTATTTTTTCCTGTAAAACTAATTTTCAGGCAGAAGAGAGGCATGCATCCCTTTCTAGGTCTCCTGCTGCCCCACAGCCACCTTCACAGTTTCATGGCCTTCCAGGGTGGTGTGACGCTAGGCAGATGGGATCAGTACAGAAGGCTAACTTCCTTTGATCTAATGAAAATATTTTTGACATGCTTTATTTTATGTCCTTGTCATCTGGAGATGCTCTTCTTAGAAAAAGACTTCTCAGTTTGGCTTATATCTTGTCACATTGTTTTCTCAGTGATGTTGTGCTCATGTCCGGAGATTTAGGCAGAGATAGCTGACTTCAGTGCCCAGGAAAACCTGAGCCAATTACGTATAATAGTGTAACTCGAGGGCTGCCATCATTTTCCCACTTTAAAACAGTAAGACAAGGCATATACTCGCCATACTTGCTAAATAGTTCCAGTGTAGAAACACTTGAAATGAAAAATCTGTCATAAAATAGTTGCAAAAAGTTGGAGAAAATCAAGGCCCTGCTGAGTTGTCACATATATCCGACCAAAGAAAATTTATTTTCATTTAGGCAAGAGTAAAGGCAAGTGTAACATTTGGGCCTGACAGAGCTCTGGTGGGGGAAGGAAGGCAGGAAAGCTTCAGAATTGCCTTCCGGAACTGCTCCACCATTTAACTGAAGGAGGCCATGTCATATACACCTTCCCCACCATGTTCCCCTTTTCTGGTACGGACCCCTAGGGGAGGGGAAGAGGAAAACTGAAAATCTGTGGAAAGTCTACAGCAGAAGAGAGAAACTCAGCAGACATTCCTTCTGGATAAAGACAGAAATGTGTCTGGGCTTTACCAATGTGGAGGACATTTTGTGGAAACGTAGAAACTACAGCAGCTGCTTCTCTCTGAGACTCTGCTCTTTTGCAGAATAACAGCCTGTGCAGTGACCATGAAAAAGTACGTGGAAGAAAACGTGTCCCAGACGTCCTACACCACCATCAAGTACTTCATGAAGATGCTGAGCAGCGTCAGCGAGACCCTCATCTTCATCTTCATGGGCGTGTCCACCGTGGGGAAGAACCACGAGTGGAACTGGGCCTTTATCTGCTTCACGCTGATCTTCTGTCAGATCTGGAGAGCCATCAGTAAGACAGAGTGTGGGCTGTGAACGTAACAGGCTTCTGGGATTCTGTTTCTCAGTTCTTGTTTTAGTCATGTCCCTTAATGCTGGGAAACAGTACCTGACATCCACCCGTTCAAGGCAGAAGGACTCATGCTGGGGGCACCCGGTCAGGACAGCACTGCAGAGGGGAGTGGAGGAGAAGAGCTACTCACAGCATGGTGGGCAGGAAAGCAGAGAGAAACGGGAAGAGCTAGGGAGAGAGAGAGAGAGAAACCCTTCAAGGTCACGCCCTTCCAGACCTGCCTCTTCCCACCAGACTGTCAGCAAGTCAGCCAACTATACCGGTCCCCTAGTCCAGTCAACTTCGGAAGTCTCCCCTTTGAGCACGGGGCTTTCTGGGCACATCTAGACATAAACCATAACTGCTCTTCTTCCCTTCTGCAATGGAAGGATGGAAGGAGCAAGGTGATATTAACTGCTTTTCCTGGCTGGGCCAGTCAGTCCAGGCACCATGTGGTGCCAGGGTTGCCTCCTCTTCATCTCTCAGTCAGCTCGAAGTAGTCAGTGGCCAGTGGACAAAGTTCTGCACTGAAGCAAGGCAGGAACACTTAGTTGTTTTCTTTTTCACTGAAGAGAGAAGTTTCCCATCAACACCTTCAATATAACCCAGGGGGTGTTCCCACCTCCTTCACTGCCTGCCAGTGCACACCCTCTTGCATCTTACATCGCATACGGACTATAAACTGTGGGCATCAGCACTGTTGTTAGGGTCAGTGAGATCTCACAAACTGTAGTCTGTGTAAGACAAATACTGTCGAAAAATATTCCTCTAAATCACACCTCTGGTTCAAGGGCAGTGTGTGTGCAAGTGCTGGATAACAGGCAAAGGACCAGGACGCCGATCACTGGTTTCAAAAGATCTTAGCATTAACTAGAAAGAGAGACTATCACTATAATGTCACTGGCCTCAGCCCTTAAAAATAGGACTAATTTTTGAAGTGAGATCCAGCGATTTGTCTTGTGCATTTGTCTTTCAGGAGCTAAAAAAGGTCCTGAGGCATAAAACTACAATGTATGTGCTGTCTTTTCATTAGAAGTGGCCATGGTTTTTAAATGACTGACTAATCTTATCAAGCCAATTATTCAAAGAGAAATTAGAAAAATAGTAGTTGAGAACTTATACTGAACATGCTAATTATAAATAAATTTAGAATGGTTCTTAGGAATTAGGGAACAATGCAGAAATATTAAAATATTCACAAAACTAACTGAATATGTATGGCCACTGGGATCCTGGTGGAAAAAAAAAATGACACTGTGATAAACATTTAAAATCTCAGATAGAATCCTGGCATGATTACTAACTGGCTATTTAAACTTGGGCAGGGATTTATCTACTCAAAGTATTCTTCCTTGATCCTGAAATGCTGGCTTTGGAGGAAGTTTTTTTTTTTTTTTTTTTTTTTTTTTGATTCAGGGTCTTGCTTTGTAGTTCAGGCTGGCCCTGAGCTCACTATGGAGCCCAGGCAAGCCTTGAACTCAGCAATTCTCCTCTCTCTGCCTCCTCTCTCTGTACTGGGTTTACAGGCATGAGCCACCACACCCGGCACTGTGGTATGTGGCATTGATTGCTGGTGGGTGTTAGTCACCATGCCCAGCATTGTATGTGGTTACCAGGGATCAAACTCAGGACCTTGTGCTTGTGAGGCAGGCACCAGAACCACTGAGCTAAATCTCTGGCCCTTTGTAGGAAGTTTTTAGATTTCTTTCAGCCATAGTATGTTACAAATCTACAGGGAAGTACAGCTTATATGATGAGAATTAAATGACAGAGTTTCACCCAGTTAACAAGAAAAGAAGGCACTAGAGAGGACAGCATTATTGTCACTCAGGGACCATCCAGCCCAACTCTGTAGTCTTATAGATGTGAGAGCTGAAGGGTCCCTCTGAGACATCGAGGAGCTGGACTATGTCATGATGATGGACAGAGCAGGTGTTGGAGTTCAGTCTCTTTCACACTGACTCTGTTTCTAACATTAGTTACGATTCTTATTAGACTCAGGAAGGGTTACAACAGGAGGCCCTCCTTTATGTTCCTTATGGCTATTTGTTTTTAAAAATCCTTTCATCAGCTGGGTATGGTGGCTCATGCCTGTCATCCCAGCACTCAGGAGGCAGAGGCAGGAGGATTGCTGAGTTCAAGGCTGGCCTGGGCTCCATAGTGAGTTCAGGGCCAACCTGAACTTCAAAGGGAGACCTTGTCTCAGAAAACTAAAAACAAAACAAAGCAATAAAAATCCTTTCATGCACCTTGTGAAGTACAGGCACCTACTCCTTCATACCTGCAGGTCTGCACCTGTGGATTCAATCATGTACAAAGTAAAAATATTAGAAAGAAAACTGCACGTGTGCTGAACACATACAGACTTTCTTCCCTGTCATTCATCCCTAAACAATACAGAGTATCCACTACTAAGCTTGCGTTGACTTTGTACTAAATATTGGAAGTAATAGAGAGGTGATTTGATGTCTTCAGCAAAATGCATGTGGCTCAGTACAAACACTATGCTATTTCCGAAAAAGCACTTGAGCACTTGAGCAGTCTGGTATCCGTGGTGGGTACCGTGGTGTCCTTGAGAGATGCCAAGGGCAGCCGATGAGCAGATGAGGTGTCTGAGTCGTGAGTGATCACTAACCTTGCCACAGCTTGAATGGCTGGCACATAGAAAAACCAGGGCAGATAAAACATATTGAAACTGTTTAAGGTTTGCTTACATTTCTGTTGTTTGCACTACCGATGAGCTTGCTATCCCAAGATGCTGGCTGTGACCAGTCTCGCTGTCCTGCAGCGGAAGCTGTCTTCCATCCATCAGGGCTTTGGGGACAGTGGCCACGAGGCTGGAGAAGCACTATGTAAAGTCCTTCCGAGTGAGATGCTCACTGGTGATGAGAGGCCTCCTGCGCCCTTGCCAGCACCTTGCTTGCTTGTTGAGCTCAAGAATCACTGAGCCGAGCAGGGAGGATTGCTCACCTGTAGAAACCCCAGTTCCTTTGCGAGATCCCCACGCGTGAGTCTGGAGCACAGCTGGGTGCAGCGGTGCGCACCTGTCCTCCCAGCACCCTGGGAGCCTGAAGCAGGAAGAGAGCAAATTTGAGCCCAGGCTCAGCTACATAGTTAGACTCTGTCTCAAAATTTTAAAAAGAGGGGGTGTGGGGGGCTGCAGTTTAGTTCACAGGCCCTGAGTTCAAGGCCTGATACAAAAAGAAAATAAAACTCGAAGATCTGTTTTGGGTACTAAGAGATAAGGACATTTTTATTTCCCAAATATCCTTGCTTTAACTGGTTTTGAAAGGCAGAGAAAACATTGTAAAGCTAGAATGCAAATATCAGCGATAAATACCCCGCATAAAAATGTGAAAGTTGGTTCATTCTACACACACACGCACGCACGCACGCACATGCACACGGACAAGCATACACACGCGGCCAGGGAGTCTTCAGAGAAGACTTCTGAATACAGGCAGGACAGCTGCGGGAGCTTAGGGCCCTGTTGGGAAAGGCGACTTGGCGGGAAAGGAGATGGTCTTGCTCGGTTGGCAGCCCAGAGCTTTGTGGTTGGGCTGTGTCTCTCACATCCGGGCCTCTGGCTAATCCGTCTCTCCCCCTTTCCAGGCGTGTTCGCCCTCTTCTATGTCAGTAACCAGTTTCGGACTTTCCCCTTCTCCGTCAAGGACCAGTGCATAATTTTCTACAGTGGTGTTCGCGGAGCTGGGAGTTTTTCACTTGCGTTTTTGCTCCCTCTGTCTCTTTTTCCTAGGAAGAAACTGTTTGTCACAGCTACTCTAGTAGTTATCTATTTCACAGCATTCATTCAGGTTGGTGGTTTTTTTTCCTATTTGAAATAAGCCGATTCTTTTACGACCATGTAGTAAATCAATAAAATGCAAATGATGGGACTTTCTTGAGTTTTTTAAGATATGTGTTCATTACCCAAATTAAATTCCTAAGTACTTATAGGTCATGTTCATGGTCGGCTTTTAAGTTCAAAGATGCATTGCCTTTTAACCAAAACAACACAGTAATTAAAACATTTTTGGGTTACAGCTGAATAACAGCTACTTTGCTGTCTAGCTCTGAAAATGAGATTCTATTAGCATCTGACAACACAAGTATTTATTTTAGCTGGATTTAGCACTTAGTGAATCAATAATTTAGGGGATCTAGTTTACATATTAAAGTAAGACAGTTACAGTTATTTCTATTATTACATTCAGAACTAAAGTAAACATCTTTGCATTTATCCAGTAGAAACTGGAAATAGACACATATAACAGGACATTCTGGTAGTTTGTATCACAGATATGTTCCTGTAGTGACAATCTTCACCCTTTATGTTATTATTTCTGACCTAGGGAATCACAATTGGGCCTCTGGTCAGGCACCTGGATGTCAGAAAGACCAATAAAAAAGAATCCATCAATGAAGAGCTTCATATCCGAGTAAGTTTTTGCTGCCGTAATTAGTGGGTTGATGTGGCCGAGTCTGGGCTGAGCCTGGGCTGAGTCCCCCGGCCCCACAGCAGCCCTGTCCCAGCTCTCCGGTGCTGCCCTAGGGAGCTGGCTCGCCTCCCCGGCTCCATGCCCTGCCTGTCTGTTTGTCACTGGTCATGTCAGCTGAGGAGCTGCAGGCCTGTGCTTCTCTCTGAGTCTCTAGGGTGGATCTGTTTCCTCCATCTTCTGGTTTCTAGAGGCTCCCTGCTCACCTTGATGGGTGCGCTTCCATCTCCAGCGCTGGTCACGTTGTCTTTGGTCCGTGCCACCCTCATGGTGCCTCCTTGGCCCCCTCTCCCACACCAAAGGACCTCTTTGATTGTACCAGGACCGCCAGATAATTCACGGTGTTCTGTTTATCTTAAGGTCAACTTATGAACAACCTTGTGCTCATGAATTCTCCTTGGCATATAAACCAACACATCTATAGTTCTCAAAGTTTCTATAGATGACTTTGGGAAGCTATTATTATGTGTATACACTGTTCCCTCTGTCTCCTGAGGATTCATGTCTATTCTACAGTTCTCTCTCCCAATATCTTGGGAATCTCAGTCTATTATAGTATCGACTCTGAATCCAAATCTTTTCTAAACTTCATCTCCAAAGTCCCAAATTCCATCATCTCTAATATCTAAGTCAGGAACAGGTAGGCTCTGGGTAAAATCTACCCAGAGGCCCAGCTGTTCCTTATCCATGTGGCTATGAAACTCACGGAACAAGTCATCTGCTCCCCATTGTGCTGGCAGAACAGTTGTCAGGTAACAGTGCTGAGTAGGGAAAATTGAAGCCAAGAAGGAGTCAGGGTCCTGAGACAGAGGCAGAGTGCCTGGGCAAACTGTTTTGTTTCAAGGTCTGGAAACAGCACCATCCCTCATGATGCTCACTGTCCTCCTCTCTCTGGTTCTGCACTCCACCCTCTGGGCCACATGTCTTTCGTGTGAAAGGTGATGTGCCTTTGCTATGGAGTAGTTTCATTGGCTGATTTCTCACCTGTAGAATTTTGGGGTCTGACAGTCTTCTTTCATTCTTCTTTCTCTGTTCTCCCACTTATTTCAAGAGGGGAGTGTTTTCACCAGTGTTCAGCAGGGAAGCAGAGCCAGCAGAAGACAGGAAGAGACCTGTGCAATGAGTTGGTTTCTTGTTGGGGTTGGCTAGCAAATCTAAGATCCTAGGACCGACAGCAGTGTGGCGGACTGAACTCTGGCCCAGTCTGGAGCTGTTGTCTACCAATAGAATTTCTCATCTGAGAAGTTTTATCTCTGTCCAGATAGACAGGTAGATAGGTAGGTAGGTAGGTAGATGGAGAAAATGAGTCAGTTCATTTATGAAAAGCATTCTGATAGTCATTTCTTGATTTCTGTACACAAAGGGACAATGGATGTGTCCAAGCAGTGATTGGAAATTTTGGCGTAATTACTGCTCAGGGAAGTCATGACTTGGGCAATGATTTGCCCAGGTAATATTTTAGGCTTCTTCTGTCTTTGAGGGTACATAAACCTAATGCTGAAGAAATGTATGAAATTTACAACTGCTCTGAAATTTATAGCAAAATCGTCTCCAGCAATATATTTCAAGTAACCCTAAACAAAAAATTTTGAAGTCTTTTGAAAAATAGCTAACATATTGGACTAGGCAGTGAATGTTTCAAAATATGTAATATTTTAAATGGATTTTGGATTTTTTTCTCTATCTGTGTCCTCTCAGGTTCATCATTTTAGAGTATGATGCATATTCCTAAGCTTATAGAATTTGGATAGTTCACTTCTTTTTCAAATTTTTCTCAAAAAGGTTATAAGTATCTGTAGAAGTCAGTGGTTCAGTTGAATAGTGAAAAAACAGTTCAGTATTTAATCTATCTTGAAAAAAAGTCAGAAGCCTGTAACAACTTTATTGATTTTTAATTTAAATAGTATAGAGACTAATTTGTAATTATATTAAGATTATATTTCCCCTAAGTTTTGAAAATAATTATGTATAAAACAAATGTGACATTATTGTCTTGTATATTGAAATGTAAATACCTTGGTCAAATGATCATATAAAATGGGGAAAATATTAAAATGAGGAATACATATAAGTTTCCTTCTTAGATTTGCTTACTATAATAATCTGAGGAGTTGTACTTTGAGAAACTGTATATTAGATACTGGTGAGCTCTTTAATAATGAAATTAAAAATAAAAGTTAATCATCATAATTTGTATCCATGTGATTTCGGAAAAGAGATATTTCCTAGGTTATTCTGGAAAAGTATTATTCAAAACTAAGGCCAGGCATGCTGTTTGCATTGGAAATATGTTATCAAGGGCTTATCTCTGCAGTCTCTCAATTATGAACCGAAAATGAATTGTGCTTTTTGCAGTACCAGGGATTGAACTCAGGCCCTTGTGCTCCCAAGGCAGGCACAGTACCACGTGAGCTTAATCCCCAGCTCGATGATGAGTTATTCTGAAATGCAGCGTTATTTTAGCTACGTGAACAGACTAATAGAAGAGAAAATACACTTCAGGGAACAAACTTCCCTTCTTTGCAAGGTGGATTAGGGTCCCTCTCGGAGCTCTCCCTTCACCAGCGTTGGTTTCCTTGTGCTCTCTCTGGCAGCTGATGGACCACTTGAAGGCTGGCATTGAAGATGTGTGTGGGCAGTGGAGCCACTATCAAGTGAGAGACAAGTATGGCGCTCAGAGTTTCGTTACCTAACCAAGGGCATTGTGTGAGAGGGAGCTTTCAAGGCCCAGGAGCCATGCCACGCCAGAAGCAACTGGGCACCATGGATGCTGTGACCCTGGAAAGGAGTGTCATCTGGGGAACAAGCTGGACCTGGGCTTGGGTTACTTGGGAGAGAACCAGTGCTCTGAGCAAATGGGAAATAAAGAAACCATAGTTATGTTTAAAGGAAGGACAGGGCTTCCCATGATAAAAGCAGCTTAACCATGCAAACCCTGGCTTCCTAAGGTTGCAAGGGGGGTTGGTGACATATTGAGAATCCTAGGCAGGGATTTCCCCAGTGTGGGCTTTACAAACATAGAAGATCTTTAAGAATGCTGCCTACATAAGGATTCTTTAAAATGCCCAAATCCCTCTTCTCCATCATAGCTCACATTTCTGAACTGTTTCTTCTTCCAGACTTAGTCTCAAGGAGGAAGATTGTGGGTGGAGACAAAGTTTGTAAGGTGCTGAGGACTGTGGGTATTGAAAGCCATGGGTATGCTTGAGGTCATTGCAAAGGTATGAAGCGGGAAAGCTACTGAAGACAGGATTCTGAGGAACTCCTGAGCCTGCGGGGCTGTTCAGAGAAAGGAAGGACAGAAAGACATAGAAAAAAGCAGTCACGGAGGCCAGTAGGAAGATAGAAGTGAGCCAGGATGGCAAAGAATGACTCAGCACGTGGAGAGAGACTGTCACCCTCGGGTAGGCAGTCCCTGAATGGAACAGAGCAAGGTCAACCTGGGCTCAGGAAGTGGAAGGTCAGACACATCCTGAAGGTGGAAGAACCGGTGACCCTGGATTGAGGAATTCACAGGAACCATGTCTTTTATCAGAAGGCGTAGGAAGCCAGAAGGTCAGAGGGCGACCCAGCTAGAGTAGGAGCAGGAGCAGGTGTGGTCCAGGACAAACAGAGGCAGAGGCCGGGAAGTCATCTGTCACCTCAACTCAGGGAACATACCTGACTCAGTCTACCTACCTCCAAGACCAGGAACCCAGCCATCAGACAATAAGTCAGCAGCCCAGGAAGTTACGCTCTCTCCAGAGCATAAAGCAGGAGACAAACTGTCCCTGAATGTGAAGTGATGATTGGAAATGTTCAAAATTTCTCTTCTAAACAAATGACTGACTCCTGCTTTGTGTTTTGAGCAGCTCAGTCTAATGGGTGGGCCAGAGGGTCACTGCAGCCAGCAGCGGCCACCTGTGTCTGGCCTATTCAAGTCTCCCTCATTCAGACTGTGAAGATATATGTGGGGTTATTTCTCCCCCATAATTGGCAGGGTTCAAAATAACCTGCAGCATAATGGAGTGAAACTACTGTAACTAGCGAGCCATTGAAACTCTCTGGATTCTGGCTGAATAGCCAGACAGCCGCTGTGTTATAAGCTACCAGCATGAAGTTCAATCAAAAGCTGTGGCCCTTGTTTTTTCTTACAGTGGGGCCTGAGCTGGGCTGAGCTGCCCGGCTCTCCACTTACCCACACTTTTTTGCCCTGATTGCAGCTTGTTCCTTTCTTTTTGTTTAGCTGATTTTCAATACCTTTAGGCCAGTGGGCTACTCTTTCTTTACTGAAAAATGCATCAGTGCTATGAATTTTAAAAAAATGTTTAAAAATGCTTTGTATTTGAGGCAGTGTCTCAATTTTTTCAGCATAAAGTTAAGTAGTAGTTGGTTTTAAGGAAAAAAAATGCAAACTTACAGTGTACAGAGATGAAAAATTTCCAGAATGTTTGTTTTTATTTTCAGGTTTAAGAAGTTTGATCATAAATACTTACGGAAAATCCTAATCCGAAAGAACCTACCCAAATCAAGCATTGTTTCTTTATACAAGAAGCTGGAAATGAAACAAGCGATTGAGATGGTGGAGACTGGGATTCTAAGTTCTATGGTGTTTTCTGTACCTCATCAGTAAGTCATGTCTGCTCTTTGATCTGCACTTTTAATGTCAGAGTGCCACGGGACACCGATTCACGGTTCCATTAAAGGAAGCACCGAGGATGGAAGAGGCAGGAAGATGAGGGCTGGTCAGCTTCCTGTTACTTTAGCACAGACCCAAAGTACTCAGCTTGTGAAAGAAGGTTTACTTTAGCTTATTGTTCTAGAGGTCTCAGTGGCCCGACGTGTTGGGCTACGACAAGGACAGCACATCAGGTCGGGGCTGGCTGGCAAGGTGTGTGTGCTCACGTTTCCAACTAGAAAGAGAGAAGGCGCAAACTAGAATAACAGGCTTTGGGAGCACATTGCCAGTGACCTAAAGACCTCTCCCTAGGCCTCGCCTCTTAGCTCCATAGGAACCTCCCAGTACCAGCACCCTGGGACTCAGTTCCTACATGAGACCCTTTGGGAGCTGCTCACCCAAACCATAACAGGGGTTATGGCAGCCAGAGGTGTGGTGGGCAGAGGGGACAACATAAAGAGAAAGCTGTGTGGAAGGCGAAGACCGGTGTGCATTTTTGAAATTTGCCTTGAGTCTGCCTGAGACCAGCTTGGAATGGGAGCAAGAAGTTGCTGGCTTCCTGTTGAACACAAGACTGCAGGGAGTTGATGCGGAGGCAGGGTGTAAGGAGAGGTGGTGCTTGTCTATAAATCCATCATTACATGATGATTTCCTTTGAAATGTGTTGTTTCTCTTGGACCATCTGCTAACCAATTGCCCCAAAGCTGTCTAGATATTTTTTAAAGCTGTTTTAACTCTCTGACATTTAACAAGAGCTCCTTTAATATCACAAAAATTAATTTACCTCCTGAAGATGCCCAGTTTTCTTCCAAAGGATGGCTGATGAATTGGGAAAATTAATCACCGTCTATATTTAGGGAAAGGAACACCAGCCCCCGACATTCTGTCATCTACAGCAGGTAAAGACACTTGATCATGCGCCTCATTTGTGTCCTCACATTAGCAAAGCCAGTTGAGAAGGGCTAAGAATAGGCAGCAATAAAATTGTTGCTAGAGCCTGGGTGTCATTTCCCAGATAACAGCTGCCTCCCTTTCCTGCTAATGAATCAGACACACCGTGACTTCTCTTCTTGGGTCTGCGGAGCCACTAACCTGGCCTCCCTGAGGGCATCTGAGTATAAACAAAAGACTTTCTGCCTCACTTCTCAGTGAGCTTGCTTTTGTGGCTTGTTTGTCCTGTGCTGTGCATTACGCGGCGCTGAGAAAACTTCCGATACTAAAATGGGAAAGCGCTACCAAATATTTACCAGCAGTGCTGCACTAAGCCATCGCGGAGCCAGAGGCCACAGGAGAAATGTGGAATGCTGATCTTGTTTTCATTTACAATGTCGACATCAAAGGTTTTCTTTTGCATTTCCTAAAACACTGCCTTCAAATCTTACTCAGTGACTGAGCACCTCGGGCCTCCTGCAGTCTGTACCTTAGCTCCGGTCCTGGTCACTGGATGCCAGTCGAGGACCAAGCAGGGAGCGGGCACAGCTCCTGCCCTCGTGGGAGCTGAACTCAGGCAGTGTCGGGGCATTAGTAAGGTCACATGATGTGCTCTCTCAGAGGGGAGCTGTACCTGGGGGGAGGGGTGTGGGGGCGTGACCTACTCCCAAGTCCTTCCTGCAGGGAGACTGGAACAAGCGTGCCGGAGGAGGGCTGGACAGCTCCAGACGGGCGGACCTCGGGGGGCTTCCTCCCCCCAGCTTGCTGCCCAGTGACGTAAGGCTATGTCTAGGACTGCGGGCGCTTATCTCAGTGGGAATCGGTCTCATGTGCTCGAACACAGTCTGAACCTTGGAATTACACTGCACTGACCATAATTAACGCCCAAATTTCTGACCTCAAGGAAATGTTTAAAATAGCTTTATTTGTTAGTCTCCTCCAACCCCTGCTTTGAGTCAGTTATTTCTTCAGACGCTAATCCAAGATTAGCAATGCAGTCTAACGGGTAAGGGATTTCCCCCTTTTCTGTAGCTGAAACTAGTCAGTTAACAAGATTGAGAGGGAAGATTTTTTTAAAGCTGATAATTAATATTAGCTTAGTATTTAAATTGCACATATTTGATCTCATCAGAGATTTGTAGGACGTCAAGCCAAAAGGAATTCCTTTCCTAGGATCAAAGCAGCTAATTTCTTAAAAAACAAACCTTCATACAATAATAGGAAAAAGAAATGTGTACTCGCCTCACTTTTTATTATTCTGTATGAGATGTAACAACAAAATGCACATATGTTTTCTTCTTTAGAAGTTTAAACAATTGTTGCACAAAAGAGTCTTTCCAGTTCTGTAACTTCTGGAAGATTGCTACCACCAGCACTGCCTGTGGGACAGCTTAGATAATGTAGTTTGAGGCACTCATTGTTTTTACATGGATCACCCACTCAAACTTCAAAATGGTCCTATGGAAGGAGTAAAATACCTATTTCACTATTTCAAATATGAAGCAGCTCATCTCTCCTATGAGTAGTAACCTGTTGATACTATCATTGCAGCTCACGATGATTCAGAGTATCAAAGATTTTTTTTTTTGTTGAGCCAGGGTCTCACTTTGTAATTCAGGCTGGCCCTGAGCTCACTATGTAGCCCAGGCAAGCCTCGAACTCAGCAATCCTCCTGCCTCTCCCTCTCAAGTGCTGGGATTATAGGTGTGTGCCACCATGCCCAGCACTGTGATATGTGGTACTGATTGCTGGTGGGCGTGAGTCACCACGCCTGGTATTGTTGTATGTAGTTACCAGGGACTGAACTTAGGACCTTGCGCTTGCTAGGCAGGTGCCAGAGCCACTGAGCTAAATCTCCAGTCAGGGCATCAAGTTTTAAAAAATATTTTGAGTAATTATATAGGGAGATTAAAATATTTATAAATCTATCAGCATAACAAACCACACCTGTACAATCTCAAAGTATTTTATATTACTTTTTTTTTTTTTTGAGACAGGGTCTCGCTTGGTAGTTCAGGCTGGCTCTGAGCTCACTATGTAGCCCAGGCAAGCCTCGAACTCAGCAATCCGCCTGTCTCTGCCTCCTGAGTGCTGGGATTACAGGCGTGAGCCACCACGCCCGGCTCAAAGTATTTTATATTAAAACTGCCAAAGAACTTTAACATGTCATTTTTAAAGAAAAGCATACAAAAGTTTCATTTTAGTTCAAAAATATTCTAATAATGCATTGGCAGGTATATGAAGTATAATAAAACTAAGGTGGGTATATGAATTATAAAAAAATGCACTATAGTAGAAAGGCCCATAGCCATAAATCCCCTTCAAAATATGCCCCCTTGCTACAAACACAGTTACTGCACTGTTTTTGCCATGTTCTGCAGTAGCTCTGAAGTCCTCTTTCCTGTGTGTCTTAGTTGTCCTGCTGTGGCTGCCATGATGCCCTGAATCTGTTCGAAACATCCCCGTGTCTTGGTCATTTGACCTTGGGGAAAAGCCACAGAATGATGAATAAGGTGGATAAAGACACAGCATAATGCTTTTTTTGGACAGAAGTTGCCTGAAATATCTGATCAATGAAAAGTGATAAAAAAATATAGGGAATGTTTCAAAGGAAAAAAATTATTACAGTAAAAGGCACATTGCCATTAATCCTCCTCAGATACTTCCCCCTGCTTTGTTCACACATGTTCCTTCCTTCTTGGTCTTTTACTATAACAACGTTTTAAATTTAAACATTAACCATATCTTTCAATCTCCACTTGTTGGTTCACATGTCTGCATTCTTACACGGACTCAGAGGCTCCATTGCTCATTTCCGTGATGGAGTGCCATGTCCCAAGGAGTTGGGCTGTCTTTATGTTACACTTCACTCACTTTAAAGGTGGGGCTCTTGGTGTCCTCTGTAAAAGGACACAAGGTGGCCACGCACAGAGTGAAGCTACTGCAGGCCAGGCTTCTGGTCATCTGTGTGTGTTCTTCCCCAGGACATCACACTGAGGCATTAAAGGAACACGTGTTCTTCATAAATCAAGGGATAATATTTGATCTTTGGTAATTCATACTATGCATGAATATAAGAATATCTACCAGAGTTCATCAGTGAATTACAAATTTCTTTTACATTAGTATAGTGTGCCACCCAGAAAAATGCAGGAAGGAAAGAGGAAGGGAGAGATGAAGAAAGGAAGGAAGGAAGGAAGGAGGGAGGGAGGGAGGGAG